>CAUYON010101782.1:0-53154 GCA_963573935.1 Arctocebus calabarensis | reverse complement strand
CTCCAATAGGGTTGATGTGCGTTCCTCGACCTTGTCTCTTGACTCAGCTCCAAACCGTTGGCTTTCTTGCTAAATTTCTTTCCTTTAACTCTCCTTCTGGACAGGAGCGTCTGCAGAAAGCTGGCTACAGACCGCCATCTTGGCTCCTCCCACTTGATTCAAGTCCTAAGGAATTTAACCAACAAACATGAAGTTAAAAATCAAGGGTTACTACATTTTTTAGGGGGGGGTCTATGATGATGATGTGGCCTTTTATCTCTGATTTGTTTCAGTGTTTTGTTTGTTTCAAATTCCCCTCTCTCTAAATGGGCTTTCCTTCCTTGCTATGAATATGGCAAATGTAATCACTCTCATTCTGACCTCATAACTTCCCAAGTTTAGCACCTGTCAAAACTGACTAATTCTTCTGAACTCTACTTCAAATTCTCAGGATAAATTACATTGGCTTCTATTGGGTTCATTGCCTTTCCCGATCCTCTTATAAGTGGCCAGGACATAGGCCATGCAGTGTAACATGTAGTGAAAACATGCCAAAGAGGCCTCCTTCTCTGCAAAGAAATTTCTAAGAATTGGGTGCTGGGAGGCATAAGCCAGGCCGAAATTCTAAAAGACACAAGTCCACTCTGTGACTAAGACAGTCACTGAAAAGGTGAACGCACTGATCTCTGTGCGTGCAAAATCTGTAGGCATTAAAACTGGGAAGATTGGAATGAAAAAACAAGAGAAAATTATTATCACTATTATGATTGTTTTGGCATAACCAAAGAGCATAAGGATTTAGGGGAGAAAAGAAAACACATTAGTTGAGAAGGGCTTTAGAGAAAAGGTAGATCTTGTGATTCATGTATGTTTACCAAACCGATGTATCCAATGGACCAGTCCAGACTGGGAGGAGGGGGTAAAAGGAACGAAAGCACCTGTATTGCATAGTGTGTAAAGCTGGATAACACAGGGGGATACCTGAGAAAAAAGGAATGCAGGCAAGAGTCAATCATCAATCTCTTTCAAACTGATTATTTAAAAACATGCATTAGTAATCTATAAGGGATTATTCATTCAGGGAAATGCCTTTGTGATTTCTTAAAACAAGAGTACAGAAAGGGGGAAAGGGGAAGCATAGAAACACTTGCTTCACTCACCTTTTCCAAAATAATTTCAACATGTTCCAGCTTTTCCAGATACTTTCCATGCACTGCAAGTGGTGGGCTTCTCTAATTTTAACCATGCTAGGCACTTTTTGGAATAACTGTGAGAATTTCCTTTCTAAGTTATGTTTTTCAATTGAAATATTTTAGGATCTGAGACATACTATACCTTGTCTTAGGATTAACATGGGCATGAGTGTTTGGTGAATTGTTATACTTCCAAATCTGATTTGCTAGAGAAAGTCATGTTCACATCTATAGGAACTGCAGGGATGGCAGTGACCTATGAGTTCTGAACAAGACCAGTGACCATAGGAGGGAAAACAGTTCCTTTCAGGACTCACAAATGAATGATGATGATCATTATCATCAACTTCATCATCACTGTCCTCTCCCTCCTCCTCATCACCTGTTTAGCACTTATTATATGTGAGGCTCTATCTTAGGTGCTGACCTGTTATCTCTAAGCCTTTTAAAACAAAAGCAGGAATATACTATTATTACTCCCATTTTATACATGAAGAAAAAAGATTCACAGAAATATTAATAAAATGAAGCAAAAATGCTTCATATTTATTGCAGGAAAAGGTAAGATTCTAAATCCAGGCAGTAAAATTCCTAATCTCAATACTAATTCCACACTACACTGTCCATTTGGATATTCAGAATGACCCGTCAGTGGATAGCTGCTCTCATTGTTTGCCAATTTTTTTTCCTGGAATATATAGGTTCTTATATTTGGATTGAAACTGAATCTATCACTGCAGCTTTAAAAACCATCAAATACTTAGAGAAAAATATAACAAAAGAAATGAAAAACCTCTGTGCTAAAACTATAAATATTATAGTAAAAATTAGAGATTGTGTAATAAATTGAGGGATATATCATGTTTGGGTTGGAAAACCTAATATTATGAAGATGTTAATTCTTACAAAATTTTCTATGGATTTTAAAAATTCCAGTCAAAGATTGCTAAAATTTTGGGGGATAGAAATTGACAATCTGATTGTATATACATGTAAAAATAGAAAGTCAAAGAATAGCCTTGGTAAATTTAAAGAAAAACAACAAAGCTAGAGTATTACGCTACAAAATATCAAGGCTTAATAGAAAGTTATCTATAACAATCAAGGGGAGATGTTATTGTTACAAGCCAGTGTAACACAACAGAGATCTCCAATAGGCTCACCTAGTTTATGACAAAATGACACTGCTTTGGGGAAAAAGATGAGTTTTTCAATAACTAAAGTTGGACCAATTAAATATCTGTAGGATAAAAAAGGAGTCTTAATCCCTATCTTCTATCTTTTATGGAATTCAATTTTAGGTACATTGTAGATCTAAATATAAAAGGAAAGTAGATGGAATATTTTCATGGCATTGGGGACAAGCAAAGATTTCATAAACAGGATACAAAATGTGCTATTAGATGATAAAATGGAAATTTGCATTACATTGAGAACTGTTAATCAAAACACAGTAAAACCTCCATAACATCCAACTCTCTACATCGAGCACCTCTTTAAGTTGACATAATTTTCATGGATGGTAAAGTAGGCCTACTACCTTATGTAGACCACCTCCATATGTTGATCAGTTTGTTACAGTACCTTGGGTGATCAACTTACAGAAGTTCTATTGTATACCATAGCTAAGTCATGAAATGGGATTGAACTATCAAAGGAATCATAAAAAAAGTGTAAAAAATATCTTCCAAATCAATAAGAGAAGGTAAAAGAAATTTTTCACAACAAAAGACATTCAAATGATGAAAATACATCAAAAAGATTCTCGACTTCATGGTTGTCAGGGGAATGCCTATTAAAATTACAAGGCACTGCAAGTGAATACCTGCCAGAATGGGTGAGCTGTAAAAACTGGCAGAACCAAGACGTTGGTGAAGGTGTGGGGAGCTCAGACACTCTTACTCTTCAAAGGGAAAATAAATCTGTACTTTCACTTTCCAAATTATTTTCTAATTGACAAACAAAACTATACAAATTTATCACATTTTATAACCACTTTTGAAGACTATTTGGAAAGAACTACCAAAGCTGATTATATCTATGAGTTCTCACACAGCATTTCCACTCCTGAGTTTCCAAATTTCTGCCCATCAGATTGGAATATGCATGTTAACCAAAAAGTATACAGGATTGTTCACATTAACACTCTTCTTAATAAACTTCAAACTGGAGAAAACTAAAATATCCAAAAATAGAATGATTAAATTTTAGCATGTTCATGTAATAAAGAGTAGACTGAAATGAGAATGAACAAACTATAATTAAAGCAAGTATATACATGAATCTCACAGTGTCAGTCAAATAAGACAAAATAGAAGACTTCTTCATTCCATTTATATAAAAGTTATAAAACGTGGGGGAGTTTTCTAAAGTGTTGGTAATCTTCATTTTTTGATCTATGCGTATACTGGTAGAATGTTTCTTTTATGAAAATTTAGCTATAAATTTGATTTGTGAACATGTTTTTTATAATATGCATTTTATTTCACGGGAATGCATACCCTGAAAAGAAAACCCTTTAAAACATCAGGAAATAAATAAAACCAAAATTATTTTATTTTAGTAATTCTTCTTTAAAAGTTCCACACAAATAACACTCTGCTATGGTTAGAGTGCATGTCTGCTTTATATGATACTGCCTGTGTTTACATACTCTTAAGATTTATAAGTTCTGAGCACATAGATTGATTTTGAGAGGATAGATGCTTTATGTGCAAATGCTCACCCTCTTGCGCTATGGTTAACAAGCTTGCTTAACAGGCTGAACACAAAATGGTGTAAGATTTACAGCCAAGTTGTATATGCTCAAGAAAAAGTTAGAAAATATGAGTCTAACCAACAATTGTACATTGGTTGGTGAAGCGTCACAATGTCTTAAAGTCATTCAATGCCTAAGGAAAACAGAAGAGAATAATTCAAGAGTTGTGGAGATTGGTCTCATAGAGAAGGTGGTCTCAGAATTCCCTCTTCCATGGCCTATTTATTCCTTTCAGGGGTCAAGACTGAGGCAGATTTCTGAGTCCTCCGCTCAAGAAAACAAAACAAATAAAACATTACATTCATTTTATGTGATCATTCCTGGCAGACCAATGTAGACTATAAGGGCAAAGATACAACCGATAAGGGAAAAATACCCTTTGACCTTGAGAGATTCACAAGGTAATCTTACTAGTTTTGAAAGACCAAGAAACTTCTAGTAAATTGAACTTCAGATAAGAAATAGGTCACCAAGAAATTGGCCTCATCACGCCAGCATTTTCCTGCCACCCCGGATGCACACATACCTTGAGCTGAGCACGTGGTGTTCATTTCAGCACATTTTCTTGCCTTCTTTCCCAGTGTATGTAAGCTCTTAGATCAGTAAACAGACCTTGGTTCTCAGAATGGATGATCAAAGATGGGACATTTAGCTGTAGGTTACATGATTAATGGGAACTCTAAACCTTATTTCCTCATTCTTTCCACGTGCTATAAATCTGATGGCTGAGCAATGATGATTATGCATCATTAACGAAAATGAAAGCAGATTTGGGGCAGCCCTTATCATTCACAGAGTAGCAGGTATGATTGTTTCAGGTTTGTACAACTATATGTTATATTTCTGCTACACGATATTACTTTTTTAAAATGTAAGTCATCTTCCCTTGTCTAATGGCCAGAAAATTATTCAGACAACATCATCACTGGGGAACATCCCATATAGGGAAGAGGGTGAACTAAGTAGAATTCCTGGGAAGATCAGAATTCCCTAAGAGGTGTACTGAAGTGAAGAGAGAGTGCTCATACTTTTGAACAGAAAAACCACACAGTGTCATTTAGGGAAAAGAGATCTCCAGGCTTTATCTAGAGGAAGGAATAAAGATATCTTAAAAAACAAATCAAGAGAGACTGATGAACTCTTAAAGATGTAGAAGTTATAAAATTTATTTCCCTAATATTCCACTAAATTCTTTTAACATAATCTGTCTATAAAACGTTCCCTTAGAGAATCATCTATCAACTTGTTAGTGTGTGTGTGTGTGTGTGTGTGTGTGTATATATATATATATTTTATATCTATGTGTATTAAAATTCTGAAGTTTAACTAAAGCCCATACAGAAGGGGATGTTGGATGAATCTAACAGAGTCAATGAGTAGGGCCTGAATTTGAATTATCAATGAGTGGACATTTCTGCACAAGAAGATAAGCTAATGGATCAGGAGGAAATGGTGTGTATTTAGCCCAGTAAGCTATCCTGAGCTACAGAGGAATAGCAACAAAAGTAATAGAAGGAATAGATGAAATTGAGGACTGGGCGTGGTCTGAATTGCATCTTTACAGAGGAGTTCTGACTCTAGTCTAAAATCCTGTGTGTGATCCTGCAGACCTGATCAGAGGTACTGACAAGGATTTGTCTGTTAAGCTTCCAGGGAGGAAGTTACTAGCACACACCAGACTTGGTATACACCAAGTGCCTGGCAGTTTTATGAAGAGAGTTACAATCGATAAATCAGCTCTTCCTTTAAAAGCCACCTTGTTAAGGCCTTGAGTATGGTAGATACATCCTATCCACCTCCAGTTGGGGCCCTTGGCTGAAGAATTTTACTCCAGTTTGTCTCAGTCCCTTTCCACTCCTCGTCCTTTCCTATCTCCTTCCTTCCTGCCGAGGTTTTTGTATAAACACAGGATCCTTTAGTTCAGGAATTCTTAGCAGTAAGTAGGATGATTCCCCTATGTCTTGCTGAATCCGCCTGGCTCTGGTAACTCTCTAAGAGGGGGAGCATGGGGAGCCAGTGCCTCTTTTGGCCTCTTGTAAGTACTGTCAAGGTGGGTAATTAAAGGTTGATTGGTATGTCTAGTTTGGCTCATTTTCCTAATTGAACACCTTGATTTCCTATTGCTTTACAAAATTAAAAACACTGCAAGTGACACTGTTTTCAGATAAAGCAAGGTGGCTTATATCAAATAAATTCCGTAGAGAAAAAATGTAAAAACTGAAGGAAACACAGAAGCAGCTGTTTGAAAGCAACAGAAGGCAACCCAAACTGTCAGGATTTAAAGGGTCTTGAGACCCAAGAGATTGGCGGCACACTGAGGTAAGCCAGAGTTTTTCTGTCATTGTTTCCTTCAAGGCATATGCCATTTCTAAACCACACTGAGACAGAAGATAATAAGTATCCTGTCACCGGATCCTTCAGCAGTCTCATGGGGTGGGGAACTTGCAGATTGGAGATGGGTCTCACCAAGACCAAAATCCTCGAGGAAAGGAAACCTGGAAAAGGAAGCCTGGAGTGAAATATCAGTTTTCTCCTTCAGGAATGTGCTGGTTCCTGATCTTTCTGTGTCAAGAAGGCTGGAAGCCAGAAGAAAACAGAGGACAGAAACCAAAAAACTAAGCTGAGCTTTTAACGGTTGAGGACACAAATTAGAGCAGTGACCAACAAGAAATGAAGCGTGGTCACATTCAGTTGAGAATGTGAAAATGCTGCCCCCAAACAGTACGAGCATTCCAGATAGACCAGGCCTCACAAAGACTGAGGCCCCAAAGCATTTGAAGAATTATCTAGATTAAAGCCATCTTCCTTTACTTTAACTGTATACAAGGAGAACAGAAAATCTTCTCTGGTTAATATCCCAGCATCTTTGAATGTTTCATCCACATGTCCAGAATTCAATTTAAAGCAAAAATACCACATACTCATAGAGATAGGGTCAAGTGATAAAAATCCAATGAGGAGAGGGAAAAAAGCAAAAACCAAATAAAAACAACAAAAACCAGCCACATATGTCCCTCATAGAAATAGAAAATAGCCGAGATTTAATTTTTTAAGAAAAAATGGGATAAAAATTTTATCAAAGAGCTGAATATATGAAAAATAATCAAATGTAAATGTTGGAATAAATTTAAATTTAAACAGTAATTAATGGGCTTAGTCATGAAGAATAGAGATTTTTTTAAAGGAGAAAAAATACAGAGAAAATAATTAATAATTACATAGATATTACAGATGATTCTTGAATTATAAACATCTACTTATAGACAACTCATACTTACAAATGGAGCCCATTACAGCTAATAAGTAAATGCACCTGTTATGACTTATAAACAGATTCTACTTAAGAATAAACATTCCGAACCTATGTCTTTGTAACCCAGGGACTTGTTGCATACAGAAAAGATTGAACAAGTGAATGTGAGCGTATTGATGGAGAGGAGAAAAAGAATGAGATAGAAACAATAAAGAAGAGGTTTTGGCCAAGAAATTTTTATAGCAGATAACAAATTATGGACTCAAGCAGGGTAATAAAAGAAAAATACACATAGGCACATAATAAAAATACATTTTTAAAAACTATTAATATATAAAGGCAAGATGTTCAAATAGGCCCAAGAGAGAATTATTAGTTTCAAAAGAGTAACAAAAAATAGACAATTGATTTTCAAATGAGACAACAAATATAAGAAGAAATAAAATACTATTGTGAATGAGCCAAAAGAAAATAACTGCAAGCCTAAAATTTATATCCACCAGAAACAAACTTCAAAAATTAAAGCAAAGTAAGTGTTTTCAGGAAAGTAAACCATAAGATGTTATTCAAAAAATCCCACTTTTACCCATAGGCTAAGGCAAATTCTTCATGCAGAAATCATATGAATTGGAAACACAATACTACGGGAGTTAACAAAAGACATAAATATGTGAGTCAATTTAAATTGTATTGGTCATATACAAAATAGCTGCTACATCTTATATGCTTTAATCTTAAAGATAAAACACAGGACAATGATAGCATATAAGTATAGGGGGATAAACTGAGTTAAAATTAATGAGCTTCTCACATTGGGGGATTCTAAAATTTATATTAGAATCAAAATGCTAAGTTTCATATAATGCAAACTGTATGATATTGGATGATCTTAAATAAAAAAAAAGTATATTACTCTGGTTAATAGAGGAGGTATTATGGTAATGATACTAACAATTGTAATAATATTTGATAAATGCAGATTAAGGTGAGAAAAAATAGACAAAACACATGGGAAAAGTAGACATGAATGTTATTATGATAAATTTAAATCCAAACATACTGGCTATTCCATCGTATATAGAAAAATTAGATAATTCAGTTAAAGTACAATGTTAGGCATGATACAATGAGAATTCTTACAAAAGACACAAGTGAAATAGAACAAATGGTTTAAAAATATATGATCATTTAAACACCAAAAGAAAACCTAAGTTGTTAAGCTTATATGAGACACTATAAACATTAACACTTAAGTACTACTGGAATTATGGAGGGGGTTTATTATGATATAGGCATCAATCTATAAAAAAGAAAATTCTGACTTTGTCAAATAACAAGCTCAAAATATCTAAACTAAGATGGGTGTTCAACATTTTGACTCCTCTCTGTGCTACAGAAGAAGAAAAGTTATCTTGAGACACACATTAAACATACAAACACTAATTAAAGCTAAAGAGGAAAGGATAAAAAGTCCATGCATAATTCTCGTGACATCCAACACCACTAATACACAATAAAAATCCTCCCAAGATCAGCATATGGCCCATGGGCTGCCAGTTGGCTACCCCTGGTAGATGAAAAATAAGTAGGAGACCAATTTCAATGTGCTTCTTTTAAAGTACCTGATAGAATAAGAGGAGAATATATATGTGTAGAAATATAGATGATCGAAGAACTTCATTATCTGAAATGGCTTAATTGACATGCATATACTTTTTAATTACATAAGAAACAGAACAAATTTGACCATATTCTGGGACAAATTTTTAAAGGATGGCATCAGAGTATATTTTCTGACAACACAGGAATTAGGCTATGAATGTAGAATAGAATGGTTAAGTAGGAAATTCTCAAGTGACAGGAAAATAAGCAAGATAGGTCTAAATAACTTATGCCAAATAAAATGTCAAAATGGAAATTAGACAATTATTGCAATGAAATAAAAGTAACAAAAGTCCTATGACCTAGGCATACAGTGCATAGAAGAAAACTAATATCTTTAAATAATAGCTGCAAAGTCAATTTTTTTAAAACTCTCAATAGACCAAAACTGTAAAAAAAAAAAAAACCTGAATGCCACTCAGCCAGAGAATAGACAAATAATTGCCAGTTTAGTCATACAGTGAAATACTAAAGAGGGGTAAATAGCATAATCTATGTCCAGAACACAGAAGCATCTCATGGCCATAGCATACGTGAAAGAAGTTTGACACAAAGGAACACGTATCTCATGATTCTATGAAGACCAAGATTATGTGAACATTATTATATGTAACAGAATTCATAATTTTGTTAGGGACCTAGGTTTTGCATGGGAAAGGGTAAAGGGAGGAAACCAGGGTGCTGGGGATGTTTGTACCTTCCATCTGTTTAGTAGTTCCACAGGTATATAACTTCTGCCCTTAAGATGTGCACTTCTAGGCTGAGCACAGTGGCTTTGTGCCTGTAATCACAATACTCTAGCAGGCCAAGGTGGGAAGATTGCTTGAGGTCAGGAGTTTGAGACCTGTCTAACGAAGAGCTAGACCACATCTCTACAAAAAAATAGAACAATTAGCCAGCCATGGTGGTGCACACCTGTAGTTTCAGCTACTCGGGAATCTAAGGCAGGAGGATTGTTTAAGCCTAAGAATTTGAGGTTTCTGTAGGCTATGATAATGCCACTGCTCTCATACAAAGTCAACAGACCAAGTTTGGTCTCAAAAATTAAAAAAAAAGTATTCTTTTTCTAGTTCTAAGTGGAAAAGCTTTCACTTTTAATACCTTCAGTAAAATATTAGCTGTGGGTTTGTTGCAATGGCTTCTGTCATTTTAAGAAATATACCACCTACGCCCAAACACTTCAGTGCTCTAATTAGAAAAGGATGCTGGATTTTATTGAATGCTTTTTCTGCATCTATTGAGAGGATCATATGGTCTTTGTTTTTGCTTCTGTTAATACGGTGAATAACGTTTATGGACTTGCTTACGTTAAACTGGTCTTGCATCCCTGGGATGAAACCTACTTGATCATGACGTATGACTTTTTTGATGAGAAGCTGTAGTCTATTAGCTAGGGTTTTGTTGAAAATTTTTGCATCTATACTCATTAGTGAAATTTATCTGAAATTTTCCTTTTCATTTGGGTCTTTTCTTGGTTTTGATATCAGGTAATGTTTGCTTTGTAGAACATGTTGGGGAAGATTCGTTCCTCCCCAATTTTTTGGAATAATTTCTGCAGTATGGAAATAAGCACTTTGAGGTTTTGATAGAATTCTAGTGTGAAGCCATCTGGACAAGGGCATTTTTTTGTTGGGAGGTATTTTTTATTGTTTCTTTGATTTCAGTGCTTGAAATCTGTTTAGGAGATCTATTTCTTCTTGGCTAAGTCTAGGGAGAAGATGGGATTCCAAATATTAATCCATTTCCTTCACATAGTCAATTTCTGGGCATAGAGTTTTTTGTAGTATTCAGAGACAATCTCTTCTATCTTTGTGGCATCTGTTATTTCCCCTTTATAATTTCTGATTGATGTTACTAGAGATTTTACTTTGTCACTACTACTAAACATAATGCTGGAAGTTCTAGCAAATAAATCAGGCAAGAGAAGGAAATAAAGGGCATCCAAATGAGAGCAGAGGAGGTCAAACTGTCCCTCTTTGATGATGTTATGATCTTATACTTAGAGAACTCCAAAGACCCAGCCATAAGACTCCTGAAAGTGATCAAAAAACACAGTAATGTCTCAGGATACAAAAGTAAAGTCCAAAAATCAGTAGCCTTTGTATATGTTAATAACAGACAATATGAGATGGTTATTAAGTTCACAGTTACCTTCACATTAGCTTCAAAGAAAATGAAATACCTAGGAATATACCTAACAAAAGAGGTTAATGAGCTCTATAAATAAAATTATGAAACACTAAGAAAAAAAATAGCAGAAGATATTAACAAGTGGAAGAACATACCATGCTCGTGACTGAACAGAATCAACATTATTAAAATGTCTATACTTTAAGCAATCTACAGATTCAATGCTATCCCAATGAAAATACCCACATTGTACTTTCAAGACTTGGAAAAAATAATTCTTTGTTTTGTATGGAACCAGAAAAAGCCCCATATAGCTAAGGCAGTTCTTAGCAATAAAAACAAAGCCAGGGGCATCAGCCTACCAGACTTTAGGCTGTACTGCAAGGCCATGGTGATTAAAACAGCATGGTATTGACCCCAAAATAAAGACATAGACATCTGGAACTGAATAGAAAACCAGAAGATGAAACTAACACTTACAGCCACCTAGTCTTTGATAAACCAAACAATAACATACACTGGGGGAAAGACTCCCTATTCAATAAATGGTGCTGGGAGAACTGGATAACCACCTATAAATGACTGAAACTGGACCTGCACCTTTCTCCACTCACAAAAATTGTTTCAAGATGGATAAAAGACCTAAATTTAAGGCATGAAACAATAAAAATCCTCAAAGAATCCTCAAAGAGAGCATGGGAAAAACACTTGAAGATATTGGCCTGGGGAAAAACTTTGTAAAGCCATCCTTGGCAATTGCAACAACAACAAAAATAAACAATGGGACTTAATTAAACTGAAAAGCTTCTGTATGGCTAAGGAGACAACAACCAAAGCAAATAGACAACCTACACAATGGGAAAGGCTATTTGCATATTTTGAATAGGACAAAAGCTTGATTACTAAGGTCTACAAAAAACTCAAATTAATCCATATGAAAAAAGTCAATAATCCAATATATCAATGGGGAAGAGAGATGAATAGAACCTTCTCTAAAGAAGAAGAATGGCTAATAAACATGAAAAAATGCTCATCATCCCAAATTATTAGAGAAATGCAAATCAAAACCACCCTGAGATATCGTCTAACCCCAGCAAGAATGGCCCACATCACAAAATCTCAAAACTATAGATGCTGGCATGGATGTGGAGAGAAAGGATTGCTTTTACATTGCTGGTGGGACTGCAAACTAATACAACCTTTTTGGAAGGAAGTATGGAGAAAGCTCAAAGAACTCAACCTACACCTCCCATTTGATCCTGCAATACCATTACTGGACATCTACCCAGAAGGAAAAAAGTCCTTTTATGATAAGGACACTTACACCAGACTGTTTATCACAGATAAATTTATAATTGCCAAAATGTGGAAACAGCCTAAATGCCCAGGAATGGATTAACAATCTGTGGTATATGTACACCATGGAATACTATTCAGCCATTTAAAAAGATGGAGACTACATCCTTTTTATTAACCTGAATGGAAGTAGAACACAGTATTCTTAGTAAAGCATCACAAGAATGGAGAAGCAAGAATCCTATGTACTCAATTCCCACATGAAGACAATTAATGACCTAGTACATGGTGGGGTGAGGGAGAAGGAGAGAGAAGAGAGAGGGAAGGTGGAAAAGGGGTTGGAGATCACAGTGTATGGCACACCTTTTGCAGGCAAGATACAATTATAAGAGGGACTTTACTTAACAAATGCAATCAATGTAGCCTGATTCTTTGTACCCTCAATGAATTCCCAACAATAAATAAGTGTCCTTTGTTATATATGTCAATTAAAATTTATACAGATAACATAAGCAAAAAATAAACAAAACTACATATATTAAGCCATTTAATTTGAACCATGTTTAGAGTTTGTCTCCAATACCATGTATACATTCATCTTCCTGACTGTAAATAATCCCTGCAAATTCAAAATATACTGTCAAGCCTCCCCTTTCCCTGTAATCTTCCCTGAATCCTTAGATTGCATTCTGTTCTTGCCTTTAAATTTCTGTTTTAAAAGAATGTATGGTTAGTAGAATGTATGATTATTTTAGTGGATTTAGGTGATACAAGTGTTGTTTAGTACATGAATTAACTGAATTAGTACACAATTAAGTCAGGGATTTTAGTGTATCCCCCACTAGAATAGTGTACATTGCACCCACAAGGTAATTTTTGATCCTTTACCCTCTCCCACCCTCCTCTTTTCTCAGCTTCCTATGTCCATTATACCACTGTAAGTCCATAGATAATCATCATTTAGCTTCCACTTATAAGTGGAACATGCGGTGTTTGCTTTACCATTCCTGAGATACTTAATTTAAGATAATGGTCTCCAGTTCCATTCACACTGCTGCTAAAGACATTATTTCATTCCTATTGAAGGCTGAGTAGTATCCCATGTTGTGTATGTATATCCCGACACACACACACACACACACACACACACACACTTCTTCATCTACTCACTAGTTAATGGGCATTAGGGTAATTACATATCTTTGTGATGTGAAGTGTGCTGCAATAAACATTCAGGTGTGGGTTTCTTTTTGGTGTAATGACTTCTTTCCCTTTGGGTTGATACCCAGTAAGGGGATTGCTGGATGGAATAGTATGTCTGCTTTTAGTTCTTTGAGGAATCTCCACACAGTTTTTCATAGGAGTTGTACTAATTTACATTCCCACCAATCATGTACAAGCATCCCCTTTTCACTGCCTCTGCACCAATAGCTGTTGTTTTTTTGACATTTTAACAATGCCATTCTGACAGGGGAAAGGTGGTATCTCATTGTGGTTTTAATTTGCATTTCCCTGATGACTAAGGATATTAGAATCATTTCATATGTTCATCAGTCATTTGCATATCTTATTTTTACAACATAAAAAAAATTCTGTTCATGTCTATTGCCTACTTTTTTATTCTCTGGCTTATTCGTTTAAGTTTTTTGTAGATTCTGTATATTAGTACTTTGTTGGATGTATAGTTTGCAAATATTTTCTCCCATTCTGTAGTTTGTTTGTTTATTCTGTTGATAATTTCCTTTTCTGTGCACTCTTTTTAATTTAATTAAGTCCCATTCTTTTTTTTTTTCTTTTTGGTGGTTGGTGTTACATTTGTTTGGGGGGTCTTAGTCATAGATTCTTTGCATAGGCAAATGTCCAGAAGACTTTTTTCTACATTTTTTCCAGAATTCTTAATGTTTCAGGTCTTATATTTAAGTCTTTAAACCATATTATGCTAATTGTAATATGTAGTGAGAGATAGGTATTATGTTTTGTTCTCCAGCACAATTTATTGAACTGAGCATCATTTCCTCAGTGTATGTCACTGTCTACTTTGTCAAAAATTGATTGGTTGTATCATTATAGTTTTGTTTCTAAGTTCTCTGTTGTATTTCTTTGATACACGCATCTTTTTAATGTAAGTACTGTCCTTTAAATTTCTGTAATGCATACAACATTTATATACCTCACACACCACTTTTACCACACAGCACTGTATAATTTGTAAAGCAGCAGGAAAAAACTCCCCCAAAATGAATTATGTTATCTAGTGGGGAAAAAGATTAGTAACTCCAATCAATGTCCAGTGGTAAAATAAAGCAAGGGCAATTTGGATCTTGCACTGAACCTAGCAACTGTAAATGATCCTACACAGCTTTAATCTGCCTGGATGATCAGGCTAAAAGGCTTATCTTTGGATGTTCCAAATTTTGATTGCAGAAAACACATACACTTTGCATTTAAACGTAATAAGAACTTTTGTCTCTCAAGAACTAGATATAGCAATGTCTCTTTAGAAAACATTATTTACATTTTCAAAATAACATTAAGAAATCCAAAATATGTAAATCAATTTTAATTCTAATAAATATAACATTACAATCTGGGTCACAGGGTTGTTTCATCTCCTTAATCCACATATCCATGCCAAGAAGATATCATTTATTACGGAAATGTGAAGGCCCGTAGTATCTGTATGCCACCTTACACTTACTGAAATGTATCTTGGCTATCAGAGAAGATAAGAAGGGTGGGAAAGAAGTATGGGACACTCTTTTTCCATGGACTGTCTTGGAATGAATTTACATGAGAAGGATAGGAGATATTTTGATGCTTTCAAGAGAGGTTTTGCTATATCCGAGCATCAGCCAATGTGCCTCTGGAGAGCGAAGCAGAGCACCTTTCTTCCCACCTTCGTCTGAAGTGCATCTCTCCTCCAACACTGAGAAGTAGAAGTTACTATAAACAATTCATTTTGATCACATATCCTGTGGGATTATTTATGATATATAGCAATGACACTGGCTGGCATACTGTGTTATCTTTTCCTACAACATCTACTATGTATGTACTCAAAATAATCATTTCACTGTTCATTAGTCAGCTCAGGATGTTGTCACACAATCAACAGACATTGTCTTCTCACATTCTGTGCCCAGAAGCCTGAGATTCGGGCACCAGCCTGGTGGCTTCTGGTAAGTGCTTTCTTCCTGGTTTGCAGACAGATGCCTTTTTACGATGTTCACCACACAGCCTTGCCCCAGCACATGCATGTGAATCTTCTTATAGACCACCAATTCTATCATGTTAAGAAACAATCCTTAACCCTATTTTCCTCCTAAAGCCCAAATATTGTCACATTTTGGGGTTAAGGTTTCAGAATATGAATTTTTTAGGTGGTGAGGACACAATTTAGTCCATAATAATCACCATTCTCGTATTCAACCCATGCCTGCTGCCTGCTTTATCACCATTGCTGCGGTATATATTTCCACTACTTGTAAAGAAAATGGCATTGAGGTTACTGAGGCCTTCTGGGATGATGGCTTGGGAGGTACAGAAATACTAGTGTGACAACTACGAAGCAAGAGGAAGGGAAGCTTAGGTGCTACAAATTGTGACTTAGAACATAGCACAAAGAGAAAGAAAATGTTATGGGTCAGGGATATTTTACACAAATGATTCACTATGATTGGTTATGCACAAGAGCATAAAACAAAGTAAGTATGGAGCCTTCAGCTCTGAAATACATGACCCAATTCGGGGTTCTAATATCTGACAAGTCATTGAGATCAGTTCCTAATGTTTTTTAGAACAAATTTCTGGGAGTATTTGATTAAGATTTCATAACTTCTTAAGGTAGATTCCAAGAATCTGTATAGAAAAGTCTGTGTATACTTTTGATAATAATCTAAATTTGGAGAGCACTGCTCCTACTAACATACAGTAGAATATCCATAGTTTATCGCCTCCATACATTGACGCCTCCTTCAGTTGAGCTAATTTTCATAAATGGACATGCACCACATGTACATATTAGTACAGGAGGCCTAGTTCCTTACGGTGACCACTCCTAAGTATGTTGTCCTGTTTGTTACAGTCCCCTGGGGGGTCACCTTACAGAGGTTTTCTCTCTCTAATTAGGAAAGGGGTGAGTGAAAGAAAAACGCTTGAATTTTGTTTTTAAAAATTCCATTTTTCAATAGTACAGTAGGGAAATTATAGTTAACAATAAGTTATTGTATATTTTTAAATGGCCAGAAAATTATTGTTATGTTTGCAACACAAAAGATAAGTATTTGAGTTCAAGGATAGCCCAATTACCTGATTTGATCATTACACATTGTATACATGTACAGAAATATCACATGCACCCCCCAAAATATGTGCAACTATTATTTATCAATAAAAGTAAAATATAAATAATAGCTCTAGGAATATAATTTCGAGAGAAATTCTCCAATATTTTAATTTTCTCTTATAGTCTATTGTCCAATACTCTAATTAAAAGTGTCTGTGTGTTTTATTTTCAGTTGTTAAAATGACTACAAATGCTGCTTAATTTGCTACTCATAGTCTAAAAAATAATAGCCAAAGTTTACTGAGCATTTATACATAACCACATACTGTGCTGAGCCCTTTGCCTGTGTCCCCACATGTACTTCTTACAACAACCCAGCAAACAGGCACAATCAATGTCGCTGTTGTAGATCAGCACATTCAACCACTAAAGCTTACAGAGACCAACAAACTGAACAAGCTGACAAAATTCACAAGTGGTGGAGTCACATCTCAGCTCACAAAAGTGGACCACAGCACCTGGCTCTGACCATGACATTAGTTGTATATCCCCCACTGTAGCTGGAGACACAGCTAACATGTGCCCCTCGTGTTGTAGTTTGAGTCCAATGGGAGCAATAAATAACACAACTCAAGCAAGACTCCTTTGCTTTCATTTCTTCACTAGCTAAACCCAGCAACGTATATTTACAGAAAATCAGGGTATTGGTCAAGCTTCCATATTTTTAAATATATATTTCTCTCTCTCAAAAATACTTATTTTTATAACATGGATATGATGGACTAATGGATGTTGTGCTTCAGATATCTACCAGGCAGGGTGTTCAAACCCTTTCAGAAAGGAAGATGACATCTGACATCTGAACATAAAATAGCTTCCTCAAGAACAGTGAAGGGCCTGCAACTACCCTACCATGGCTGAAATTTGGAGGAGTAGGCAGACTTGGATGTTAATAAGTATAATTAAGGTTTTGTTCTGCCAGTGCCCCGGAGGCTGATGGGAGCCTAGAGGATAGCCCCTTTACCTAAGAGTCTGCGGCCTGAACAGTCTATGCTTGCACAACCTCTCTCACAGACCTCCTCCCTCAAACCCCTGTCTCACGAAAGCTTTGAACTGGGCTTAGCCAAAACTATAAATCTGTGAATAGGAGAAATAGAAAAACTTTCATAATGTTATTGTAGATAAAGGGAGCCGGACATTAGACTTGGTCAAAATCTGTCTGTACTCTAATGTGAGCTCTTATTCTTATGGTTTTTCCATATCCTGTGTAAAATGAGTTATTCCCACAAATACCTGTTAAAAAGTAAGAAACATAGACTGGGAACAAAGAGTGTCACCTAGTCACTACTCAATAATGCAAATCAAAGCCACCCTGAGAGACCATCTAACCCCAGCAAGAATGGCCCACATCACAAAATCTCAAAACTGCAGATGCTGGCATGGATGTGGAGAGAAGGGAACACTTTTACACTGCTGGTGGGACTACAAACTGATACAACCTTTTTTGAAGGAAGTATGGAGAACTCTCACAGAACTCAAGCTAGACCTCCCATTTGATCTTTCAATCCCATTACTGGGCATCTACCCAGAAGGAAAAAAATCCTTTTACCATAAGGACACTTGCACCAGACTGTTTATCACAGCTCAATTTACAATCACCAAAATGTGGAAACAGCCTAAATGCCCACCAACTCAGGAATAAATTAACAAGCTGTGGTATATGTGCACCATGGAATACTATTCAGCCATTAAAAAGATGGAGACTTTACATCCTTTGTATTAACATGTATGGAAGTGGGACACATTATTCTTAGTAAAGCATCACATGAATGGAGAAGCATGAATCCTATGAACTCAATTTTGATATGATGACAATTAACTAGTACTGGGGGGGAGGAAGCAGAGCAGGGACAGAGAGAAGGAAGAAGGGGGTGGAGGGAAGGAAGAGCAGAGAGAGGGAAGGAGAAAAGGGGCTAGGAGAAGGGAAGAGTACAGCGAGGGACGGGGGTCGGGGGTCGGGGCCTTAGTGTGTGACAGTGTAATCTGGTTTCTTGTACACTCAATGAATCCCTAACAATAATAAAAAAATTAAAAAGATCTAGCTCAAGCCAAAAAAACAAAAAACAAAAAAAGAAAGAAATCTGTGAGGTCCTTGAACTATAGTAATAAGCAGCATTTACAAGATAATTTCCTTTTTTCCAGGCACTGTTTTTCAAATCGGTATTTTGCTTATACCATTTTAGTCTCACTATAACCCAATAAGGTTAATACTACTTGTACCCCATTGCACACATAGGTAAATTGATCCAGAGTGAAGTAGCAAAGCCTTAATTAAAATCAGATTGTATGTTACTAGAATCATTATTCTTGACCATTCCTTTATGCTTTTCATCCAACCTTTGGGCCAGGTTTCAAGTCACTTTAGTAGGAAGCTAACATCAAATATTTAAATATATTGAGCCACCTTTAAGAGGGGTATTCTCTGCCAAGTGATGTCGATAAGCAGTTTCAGGCTATTTTAAAGTGAAGTAGATTAACACAGGTAAGGACATAAGAGATGTATAATCAATCTCTGTCAACTTTACATATAAATCCCAAATAGATGAGAAAACTTGACATTACTCTGCAGGGCATCCCTGCTCTTTGTACATCTTCAAAATACCCATTCATTTTTAATGCTCTGATCTGCCCACACTTGTTTTCCCAGTCCCATCAAATAGCAAATCATCACTGCTTTGCCTTTTTAAAATTTAGTTAAATGATTTAAAGGCAGCAGCATGCTTGGAAAAGGACACAGAATCAAGCCAATGAAAGTATTAGAATGAAATCGTCATTCCCCAAGAATGCTATAGGGGAGTACTTCAGTTTACCTTTTATATTAGAAGACATAATCAAATGGAAATTATTCTTTGATACACTGAAAGTCTGCTTATGTGTGGGATTCCCAATTCCATTTGGCTTTGCTTCTTAAAGCGTAGGTGCTTGTGGATGAAGGGAATGCTCTTCAGGCTGCTGAGAAAGATGGCAAGAAACTACTTTTTCCATCATTTCCACCTTTATCAGAAAAACAAATTTCAAATATACCAGTACAAAGTAAAGGAATCTTAGTTTCTTAAATAAATCACAGTTCTAGTTATTCACAGACAATTTTGGAAATTAAATGTGTGATGTGATATAAACATAGAATCATATATTAACTTTCTTTCCTGCATTAACAACTTGTAATACGTTAGGTTCTAAATTTATTTGTGTATTATCAATGCAAAGGCTAACAGATGTCAATGCAATTTTTTAACGACCTTAACTTACTTAGTTTTAATATATCTTACTATGGTATCTTCTGTTAATGATTGAACACATATTTCATGCCTGGAACTGATGTCAGCCACCTTTATTATTGAAGTTACCTGTGTAGTACCATCAAAGAAGTGATAATATGACTTTTTTAAAAATAAGTTTTATTGTCTATATTTGAGGTATAAAAGGGATGTTATAAGATACATACAAGGTACACACACAGTCATATAGTAAAATTATTACTATAGTAAAACAAATTAACACATTCATTGTCTCATGTAATTATCATTTTTCCCTGTGTGGCAAGAACAACTATAAGCTACCCTTTTAGCAAAAATTCTGCACACGAGATACTTTTTTTGCATACATGCTTTGGAGATACTCTGGGTTTTCTTTCAGACCATGACAATAAAGCAAATTTCTCAATAATGCTAGCTATACAACTGTTAAATTTCCTAGAACATATAAAAGTTTTATTTCCCCAACATTATAGTACAAAGTGTGTAATAGCGTTATATCTGAAAGATCAGCTATAATTTAATTTACCTTAATTAAAAATATTTTTTTTTGCTAAAAAATAATTATAATCCTCTGAACCTTGAGTAAGTCCTTTCTGTGAACCTTTTTGTTAGTGGAGGATCTTACCTCAATGTTGATGGCTGAGGACTAATAAGGATGGAAGAAGCTAAAAATTTAGGTGGCTGTGGACATTTTAAACAAATTTTATTTAATAAAGTTGAATAATTAACTCTCTTTCATGAAAGATGTCTCTGTTGCATATAATGTCATCTGTATCATTTTACCCACATAGAACCTCTGTCAAAATTGGAGATGATCCTCTCAAATATTGCTACTGTTTTATCAACTGAGTTTTTGTAATATTCTAAATCCTTTGTTGTCATTTCAACAATGTTCACAGCATCTTCAGTAAGAGTAGATTCCATCTCAAGAAACCAACTTTTTTGCTCATCCATAAGAAGAAACGCCTCATCCGTTCAAGTTTTACCATGAGATTGCAGAAATTTGGTCACATCTTCAGTTGTGACCTCTTTTTATTCTAGTTCTCTTGCAATTTCTACCCTGTCTACAGTTACTTCTTCCTCTGAAGTCTTAATCTAATTAAAAGATTCATGAGATTTGGAATCAACTTGTCCCAAAATCCTCTTCATGCTGATATTTTGACCTTTACCCATGAAACATAATTGTTCTCAATAACATCTAGAATGGTGAATCCAGAGGCTTTCAATTTACTTTGTCCACATTCATAAGAATATCATTGTCTATGATAGCTATTGTATAATGAAATGTATTTCTTAAATAATAAGACTCGAAAGTTGAAATTACTCCTGGGTCATGGGCTGTGAAGGAGATACTATATTAATAGGAGTGAAAACCACATTAATTTTCTTGTACATCTCCATCAGAGTTCTTGGGTGCATTGTCAGTGAGTGATAATATTTTGAAAGAAATCTTTTTTTTTTTTCTCTGCAATAAGTCTCCACAGTAGTCTGAAAATATTCAGTAAATCATGCTGTAAACAGATGTGCTGTCATCCAGTCTTTCTTATTCCACTTATAGAGAACAGGTGGAGTAGATTTATCACAATTCTTAAGGGCCTGGGATTTTTTTTACTGGTAATTGTACAGGCACCAGCTTCATCAGCCCTTGACGACAGAGGTAGTCTGTCCTGTAGAGCTTTGAAGGCAGGCACTGACTTTTCCTCTCTAGCTATGAAAGTCCTACATGACCTCTTATTCCACAAGAAGGCCGTTTCATTCTACTGGAAATCTGTTGTTTCGTGAAGCTACCTTATTAATTACCACAGCTCAATTTTCTGGATAACTTTCTGCAGGTTTTAGCTCAGCACTTGCTACTCTACCTTGCACTTTATATTATGGAGATGACTTCTTACCTTAAAGCTGGTGAAACAACCTCTATTAGCATCAAACTTTCTTTTCCTGGCTTCCCCACATCTCTCAACCTTCATAAAATGAAAAGAAAAATAGGGCCTGGCTCTGGATCAGGCTTTGGCTTGAGGGAATGTAAGGCTTGTCTGATCCACTGTTTAGGCCACAGAAACTTTTCCGTATCAGTAAGGTTGTTTCTCTTTCTTATCATGTGTGTGTTCACTGGAGTAGCACCTTTTCCTTTCCTTTAAGAACATTGCCTTTGCATAAACAACTTATCTGTTTGATGCAAGAGGCCTAGTTTTGGGCTTATTTTGGCTTTCGATAATGACTTCTTTATTAAATCCAATCATTCCTAGTTTTTTATTTCAAGTGAAAGATGTGCAACTCAATTTTTCACTTGAACAGTAGAGACCATGGTAGTATTACTCATTGGCCTAATTTAGATACTTGTGTCTCAGAGAATAGGGAGTCCTGAGGGTAGGAAGAGAGATGAACCAAGGGCTGGTTGGTGGCACAATGAGAACACCGCAGGTATCAGTTAAGTTTGCTGTTTTACACAGGAGAAGTTCATGAGGTCCCTAAACAATTACAATAGTAACATCAAAAATCACGGGTTACATGTCATCATAACAGATACAATGATAATGAAAAAATACAAAATAATTTGAGAGTGACCAATATGTTTCACAGAGACAAGATGCTAAGTATTTGTCATTGGAAAAATGGCACCAACAGATTTACCAGAGGCAGGGTTGCCACAAACTTTCAATTTGTAAAAAGGCAATGTCTGCCAGGTAGAATAAAGTGGGGTATTCCAGTGTTAACTATAGTTCTTATTTAATTTAGACTTGTTTACTTATTTATACATGTCTGCTACTTTGTATTCTTTGAGCTACATCTCCCCATTTCCTTTCCCTTACCCTGCCATAGTAACCATTGTTTTATTCTCTATCTCCATATATTTTCTTTTTAGATTCCACATATAAATGAAATTATGCAATATTTTTATTGCTGTATCTAGATCCTTTTATTTAATATAATGTTCTCCATATTCATCCATGAATGAAAATTGCAGAATATCCTCCATTTTTAAATGCTACATAATGTCCTTTTGTATGCATATGAAATAATACACTGATAACATATTATTTTGTATATTACATTTTGCATCTCATCTAAGTGAAGAAGTCAAACATGACTTGAGTATTACAATTTCAGTAGTTTTTTTCTTTATTAAAATATGTGTACTTTTTTGCCCCTCTGTATGTGTATTTATGTGTGTGTACAAATGTATATATCTTCCATAATTTCCTTATCCATTTGTCCATCAATGAACAGTTAGATTGCTTCCATATTCTTGAATAACGCTTCAATTAATATTAAAGTGAAGATATTCTGATAAGGTGGTGGTTTTATTTCCTTTGGTTATATGTGGTATTTATATAGAGGCATTAATTTTCATTTATCTGATGATCAGTGATGTTGTAAATATTTTCATATATCTGTTGGCCATTTTTATTTTTGGAGAAATTTTTATTTGGGTCCTTTGCCTGATTTTAAAAATTGGGGTTCTGGAGTTTTTCTAATATTGAGTTGTATGAGTTATAAATGTTGGACATTAACCCCTCATCAGATAGATGTTTTACAGATATTTTTTTCTCAATCTGTACATTGTCTTTTTTATTTTACTGAGTGTTTCCTTTGATGTGTAAAAGCTTTTTAGTTTGATGTAATCCCACTTTTTTTGTCATTCTTTTAAATGCTCAGTGAGATGTGGGTGTCTAAAACTGAAACTTTTCAGAAAGCCTATTTAACAACATAAAGAGGTGAGGAAAATGCATAGCATGTCATGGAGATAGAGAAATGTATGTAAAGAGACTAGGATTGAGTACCCAAGATCAAAAAGTCTCAAAACCATGGATTGATAGTATTCAGTGACTAAATCTTAACACATGGCAGGTGAATGCCCAGGCTATAGCAGCAAGAGATGGCTGAGAAAGCAGCAGGCCTATCTGTATCTTTGTCCAACTGTGGTATATTGGGCAAAGTGTGTAATCTCTCTTAGATCCAGTTTTCTAACTGGAAGTAGAAATAATAACATCTCTGTCAAAGAACTGCTTGGAAGACTAAGTGAGCCAAGGTCTGAACATTTTAATGCAATTTCTAGCCTACCTTAGCAGCTCCCACTAATTGAATACCTGTCCTTTCCACACTATGGGTGTCAGCCCTGTTCTGTCCAGAATCTTATATTCTTTTTAATATAAGAATGATGCTGCTGCTGCTGCTGATAAAGGCAACACAGATTTATAATTCAAAGGCAATTCTTTTTTGTGTTGCTCCTGAACACTCTTATTTGTATTTCAGTTCTAAAGTTAAGACACCATGTTGAAAATTCACTCTCTATGATATCATCCAAGCAAAGAAGGCATAAACTGTTTCCGAGTCCATGGGTACATAATAGCGGCAGTGTAGCACAAGATCTGAACTCAGTCCTTGGCTCTCTTACTTACTAGCCCCATGTACTTGGATTAGTCTCTCCAGTGCTTTGGGCTTCAGCCTCCTCATCTGTAAATTGTGAATGAGGATTATCATGATGACATGATAACTTATAAAATCTCATGTCACATTTCCCATCAGGTGGGCCTTTGATAAACAGTAAGGTTGTTGATCTGTGGCTGTCACTGACACATTGATTCTCTTTCCTCTGGACACACACAGAGTACTGCAATTCCTCACCCACGTGACTCATTTCAGTAAATGAGGTGGGAGTCAAAGTTCCCTGTCATTTCTAGGTGGAAGCTTTAAGGGCCAGGGTGTGAGTAACTGTGCTGTCTTCCTAGGCCACAATGACGAGCACACATTGAAAGGCCACAATGACCAGCACACCATTGAAAGGAGAGGATGTTTCACCAATCTCTAGGCCATATGTCCACATTATTTAGCTTTCAGTTATGGTTGAGAACATGTGATATTTGCCTTTCTATGTCTGATTTGTTTCACTTATGATAATGGTCTCTAGTTCCACCCATGTTGCTGCAAATGACATATTGTCATTCTATTTTATGGCTAAACAGCATCCCATTGTGTATAGGTAACACATTTTCTTATCTATTCATCCTTGTGGATACTTAGACTGATTCCTTATCTTTGTTACTGTGAACAGTTCTGTGATAAACATACAATTGCAGGTATTTTTGACATATTTTCCTTTGTGTAGACACCCAGCAGGGGTATTGCTAGAGGGATTGTAGTTCTATTTTATTTCTTTAATAAATCTCCATGTTATTTTCCATAGAAGATGGAGTAATTTAAATTTCCACCAGCAATCTATAATGGATCTTTTTTTCTTTACATCTTCACCAACATCTGCTATTTTCTGGCTTTTTAGATATTTCATCGTGGTTTTCATTTATATTTACCTGATAATTGGTGAGCGTTTTGCATATGCCTATTGGCTGTCTTCTGTTGATAAATGTCTTTTTAAAATGTCTTTTGAAAAGTTTCTTTTGCTGTGCAGAAGCTTTTTTTGCTTCATTAAGTCCTATTTGTCCATTTTGAGAATTTTGCCCATGCTTTTGAGGTCTTGATTATGAATTCTTTGCCTAGACCTGTAATTTTCAACAAGTGTGCCATAGCATTCTGGTGTGGTATGAGGAGATCATAGGTATGCCGTGAACATTTTTAAAGATCACTAATTAAATTATGTTTGAAAGAATATCAAAACACAGTAAATATATTCTTTTGTTTAAAGCTTTTTTTTTTTTTTTGTGGTCAACTAAATTTAAGTGTGCCACAAAAGTTTGAGTATAGATTCAAGTGGAACATGAGATAAAAAGGGTTGGAAAACACTGGTCTAGACTAATATCCAGAAGTTTAGAAGTTTACCCTAGATTTTCGTCTAGTATATTTATAGTTTTAAATCTTACATTAAATTCTTTAATCCACCTTGAGTTGATTTTTGCATATTGTAAGATATAGGGATCTAATGTCACTCTTCTGAATATGACAATCCAATTTTCCCAGCACCATTGTTTTAAGATAATGTACTGAAATGAACAAATAAACAAACGAACAAACAAAGAGAGAATGTCCTTTTCCCAGTATTATGTTTTTGTCCACTTCAAACATCACTGGCTACAAATATGTGTCTTTATTGCTGGATTTTCCATTCTGCGTCCTTTATCTGTCTGTCTATTTTTATGCCAGTATGATGCCATTTTGGTAGGAATATAATTTGAAGTCAGGTGATACTTCTAGCTTTAATACTTCTAGCTTTGTTCTTTTTTCTTAGGAATGCTTTAGCTGTTCAGGCTTTTTTTTTTTTTTTTTTGCTGTTTGTGGCCAGGGCTGGGTTTGAACCCGCCACCACTGGCATATGGGGCCGGTGTCTTACTCCTTAGAGCCACAGGTGCTGCCTTCAGCCTCTTTTTTAAAATTCCGTATGAAATTTAAGATTGTTTTTACTGGCTTGGTGCCTGTAGCTCAAGTGGCTAAAGTGCTATCCACATACACCTGAGCTGGAAGGTTCGAATCCAGCTCAGGCCTGCCAAACAACAATAACAGTTGTGACCAAAAAATAGCTGGGTGTTGTGGCAGGCGCCCATAGTCCCAGCTACTTGGGATGCAGAGGCAGGAGAATCACTTGAACCCAGGAGTTGGAGGTTGCTGTGAGCTGTGATGCCATAGCACTCTACCCAGGATGACAGCTTGAGGCTCTGTCTCAAAATAAATAAATAAAATAAAATAAATAAAAGATGGTTTTTACTAATATTGTGAAAAATGATGTTAGTATTCTAAGGAAATTAAAATACTTTAGTTAAATTAAATTAAATGACCATACTGCCCATTTTAATGTTATTAATTCCTCTAATCCATGAACATGGAATGTTTTTCCATCTGTTTGTGTCATCTATAATTTTTTTCATAGTGATTTGCAATGTTCTTTTAACAAGCTTTCACTTTCTTATGTAAATTTATTATTATGTGTTTTACATTTTTTATAGCTACTATAAATTAGATTGCTTTTGTATTTCATTCTCAGATGTATTATTGACGTATAGAAACACTACTGAGTTTTGGACATTGTTTTTTGTATCCTATAACTTTACTAAATTAATTTATCCAATGTAAGAGGTTTTGTGGAATCTTTGGATTTTTCTATAAAATCAAAACCTCAGCAAACAATAATAATCTGATTTCCTCCTTTTAATTTGGATATTTCTTATTTCTTTATCTTACTTGATTGCTCTGCCTAAGACTGCCAGTGCCATGTTAAATGGACGTGCTGAAAAGGGGCATCCTTGTCTCCTTCCAGATCTTAGAGGAAATGTTTTCAACTTTTCCCCATTCAGCATGATGTGGGCTGTGGGTGTGTTGTATATGGTGTGGTCTTTATTATTTGGAGATATATTTCTTCTACACCTAGCTTTTACCTTTAAAATGTGCTGAATTTTATCAATGCTTTTTTCTGGGTCTGTTGAGATCATATGGTTTTATACTTAATTCTGTTTATGTGATGTGTTATATTACTTGATTTGTGTGTGTTGAACCATTCTTACATTCCTGAGATAAAACTCACTTGATCTTGGTGTATTATCTTTTTGATGTGCTGTGGGATTTGGTTTGATGTGCTATGGGATTTTTACATCTATTTTCAGAAAAATTTATTTCTCTATAGTTTTCTTTTTTGCTGTGTCTTTATCTAATAAGGCTATATTGAAAAATAAATGCCTTTCTTCCTCCAAACTTACAAATAAGAAAAAAATGCAATGATGCCCGGAATTCAAGTTTTAACGTTTAGAGATTCTATTGTATAGCTACATTGAGAAACCAACAATTTAATTGGACTCTTCAAAATAATCTTGAATTTTCTTGATCATATAGGCACTGTCTAAATTTAAATTTCCCATGATAGAAAATATAATGTATTTTAATCTGATGAAGTTTATTTTTAGATAAATACCCTTGACAAAAGGTCCTCCTTTATGAGCCTAGATAATAATTTTGAAGAATTGCCTAATGATTTTTATATTTGGATGTGTTTTAGGGTAAATGAACCCTCAAATATATTTGGGTAAGGAAAGTTCTGAGTTGTCCCCTGAAACTAGACAGAAGTAGGATAATTAATTTAATGTAAGGCCAAAGGAGAAAAGGCAACCCTAAAATGTCTATAGTTTTGAAATAATTTCAGACAGCCAGATATCCCTGTGCTCCTAAGAAATGTTGGGTTGCAAGGTTCACGATGAGAGAACTTACATCTACTGAAGGGAGCATCCCATAGCTGAGAAGATATGTGGATTACACAACTGAGCACCTGATGGAGATAATAGACATGTTTGTTGGAAACAGTCATCCAGGGACCAAAGCCCAGTAAAGACTAGATAAATCTCAGCAGACATCTACGTTGAATACAGGATGGAACATATGTCTTGCTTCCAAAACCAAGATTCTCGATAAACCATGCAGAATCTAGTTCTGAATATAAGGGAAATGGGAGAACATTCATCCTGGCTTCACTAAATTTTAAAGTTCACACACCTAAGAAAACACTGAAGCACTTGAATTGACCTAGAAATGTTTTCTGACGTCAAGTAGAAGGAAGATTCAATAGAGAAGCTGAGGTTCTGAAAGCTAAGAAGGTGAAGACAGCTTTTCCTTCCTTTTTATTTTTTGCACATCTGAGTAAATACATGTCTTGAAAAATGTTACAGTTTCTATATACTGAATTAAATTGGCCTCCCTTCAATTTCTCTTTATTGTACTTTCTGGAATCATTGAACTATCTTTTTCTCCGCATGACAGCTCTATAGAAGTTCCCAAGCTTTCTCTGAGTCACTCCTCTTTCAAGATGAACATGGTCACAATAATCTTTAGCTCCTAATCCTATTTCTAAATCTGCAAAGCTTTCAGCCTCTTGGTTTCTCTTCTCCCTACATACTGGTTTTAGCCAATTCTTATAGAAGAGTGAATTGTCAACTTTTCCTTTATTAGTCTTAATAAAGACTTTGCCCCCACCTGCAAGATTTTTTGATTCAGTTGGTATAGGGTACAGCCCAAATCTGAGTGTTTTTAAAGCTTCAGATGTGATAGTA
The DNA here is from genome assembly GCA_963573935.1 of Arctocebus calabarensis. Classification (NCBI taxonomy): domain Eukaryota; kingdom Metazoa; phylum Chordata; class Mammalia; order Primates; family Lorisidae; genus Arctocebus; species Arctocebus calabarensis. The sequence continues at coordinate 24,300 of CAUYON010101782.1, read as the reverse complement.
GTATAACTTTTCTTAGTGATTAAATCCCATCATTTGTGACATGTTTGTGGCTGGAGCACATTATGCTAAGTGACATAAGTCAAGCACAGACAGACAAATACCACCCGAACTCATTATATGTGCAATCTAAAATGTGATCTAGAAAGACTAGAAAGGTGATTACCTGAGGCCGGCTGGGGGAGAGGGAGGGGTGGGAAAAGTGAAGATGTTACTAAGAGAGTAAACAGTTTCCGTTAGATTGGAGGGATAGTTTTAGTGATTTACTGCACTGTTGGTGGCCATAGTTAATAACAAGATATTGTATATTTCAAAGAGGTGAGTAGGATAGGCCTGTGTGACCTTCACTTTTTTATCTGGATTTCTCAATGTAACATTTTTCTCGTGGCAGCCACCTAGCCAGTTATATTCCAGTCACCAGACTATATCCTCCAATTTTTTCTGCTGATGAAGTTACAGCTTCACTTAAACCAATATGTATTAAGAGCACTGTTTGTATCCACAGTGTCTAGCAGGCCGTGTACTGTTACTGCCCTCCACAATGATGATATCGGTATAAACCACACCGTGAAGGAATTTATGGTCTGATAAGCTATAACTGATAAACAGATAACTTCAGCTCCATAAGGCAAGTGCTGAGAAGTATAAATCTATGCCAGGGATGCTAGGGAAGCATTTGCCACACCTGGGCAAGGAGACAATGTAGGGATAGTGATTGATCCCTACATTGGGAGGGAGGAGACGTAGGTATGTATCTGAAGCTGGAAAATTCTGGATGGCAGCCTGAAAAGAATTAACCAGTTGCAAATCATTCCTGGAATATCTGATCATCAAAGTACCATAACTTCCAAGCAAGAAATAAACTTTTATTCCAGGGTAATTCAATTTAAGTGTAACAATCTGAGATTCCTGGTCTATTTTGCTAAGAGTGATCCTTTATGGCTGTTAGGCCAGTATTTCATAAACTGTAACAACGAATATGCTAATCATCTGGGATCTTGGTGAAATCCAGATTCTAACTCTGCAGGTCTGAATAAATTCTGAATTTATAACCATCCCCACCATGGTACTAATATTGCTGGTTCCCAACTACATGTTAAGTAGCAAAATACTAAAGAAACACCATGAAAGAGAGGAAGGCTCTCTGTTGTGAATGTGAGTAACTAATTTTCAGAAGTTAAACCAACGGAGCACAGAGTTGGTAGTTCCCTACATCAATCCCTCTCCCACCCCATCAGCACAGTACAAAGGGAAGTTGCACTAGTTGATCCTAATTTGCTACTAAATCATCACCAACACAAATTGTTAAAGAAATTCAGTGCCTGAAAGCATACTTAGCAGTTTGGTAAGGGAGCCCACGTGGGCCTCTGCGCCAGCCAGCCATCACCTCCTTCGTCTGACGTCCTTTCTGAGGATGCAGCTCAGCAGGACGCCCACATTTCTCCCATTTTATACGTGAGACCTTTTCTTTGAGAGAAGTTACAAATAGGACGTGTAAATATGGATCTGGAGTGTGCTTTAAAAAGACCACCTGCCAGGGAGGTGCCTGTGGCTCAAAGGAGTAGGGCACTGGCCCCATATGCCGGAGGTGGCAGGTTCAAACCCAGCCCTGGCCAAAACCTGCAAAAAAAATAAAAAGACCGCCTGCCAGTCAGACTCATTCAGCTCCTATTCTGTCTGGCTAATTTATCCTACATGTGGATTTACGTGCGTGTCAAGGAATATTGGAACAGATTGAAACAAAGCCTTTCATCCAATTTCACGGCAAATTTCAAGTCTCAGTGGAAGATGGCTTGAGCAAAATGCTCCCAGAAGTCCACATGGGTTCTCATTGGGAAACCTCCTCAATTTCAGGTATATCAAATGTTTAATGACATGTCACTTGTTTGAAACTCAGAGAGACTGCTTGTAGCATTTCACACACTCCTGGTTCTCTGTAACTTTTGCTATGCACAGTAATATTACCCCTATTATCCTGTTTGTCAGCCAGATTTCTCCTGTGCCATCTAGTGGATGGAATTTGAGTAAAATTTCTCTGTGTGACCTATGATTTAAGTACAGTGAGATTGGTTTCATTAGTGGACTGCTGGTTGGAACAGTCCCCAGAGCACGGGTGGAAGTCTGAGAAGGATGAAAGGCTGGTGCACATCCAAGATCTGCTGCAACAGAATCTCTTGCCAATATATTTTAAATCCCACGACTGATGCCAATGCATACTCATGTTTGAGGACCTGTGGATTAGACATAATAAGATTTTCTAAGAACATGGGTTGTTGGATATTAAAATAGAGGGCAGAGTGTTTTCTTTACTTGAGAGCTGTAAGATCAAAGCAGATATTGGAAGAAAATTTATATGCAGTCTAGGACTGAGAGCTTTAGGTCAGGATTTTGGATTGGCAGTCTATAGATACTTTACTCAACTAGAACACCGTCAACCAAAAGTGAGGAAATCTTGTAGCACGTTAATATAGGGAGCTATCCAATCCTCTAGCTGCAGGAAACAGAAAATGGTCATGATAACCAAATACATGACATTCCTGAGTGACCAGACCAAAGTGCCTTTACAGTGGCCTTCTACGGTTTTCGTGCTGTTTAAATGAACAATATCAATGAAAACTTCCTTCAAAGAGCAAAGCATTAAATGTTATTTCCCTTTCACATATTTAAAGGAAAAAAAAATACAAGTAAAACTCAAATTAGATCAAATTAGGTCCAATAGTCTCAACTGTATGAACCTGAGCAAACAGGCGTAAAATACAGAGTGTGTCATTTTATAGTTAAGACCAAAGCAAGAACAGAGGCTAAGAATTTCTGAATTTAATCTTTAATTCTGCTCCTCCTCCTTCTTCTTCTTTTTGCCTCATCTCTGCTACCTTGTGGATCAGAAATGGCTGATCAAAATTAAATTGCAATATTTTGACAGAAAAATCCTTATTGATACTTGCCAAAAAATTATAAAGATATGAACGGGAATGAATATGCCCAGTGGAAGTTCCGTGGAACTCTGAGCTCACATTGCATCTCCCGGTTGGGGTTGGTTGCACATAACGGGTGCTCTAGAAAAGGGTGAAAGGTGGGTAGGAGAGTCAGGTCCAATAGGGTATGATCTGAAGTGACCCCATTAAAGGTGTCCTCCTCCCTGCTGCTTTCTTTTCCACTCTTCTTCCCGTTTGTTCACCACTAATTTTGGAACATTTTGCACTGTTTTAGCCCTAAATATTACTTAGAATTTTTGGCCTTCCTTGAACTATTACTGCGATTTTCAGATTCTCTAGAAATAATGTTTGGAAACACATATTTATAGGTGTTTTCAGGATTTTTTTCAAGTTATTTTTAATCTGTTTGACTTGTTGGATTTCATTGATTGATTTTCTAATAATTAGCCATCATTGAATATCTGGAATCAATTTTCCTTGGTTGACATGTATAATTCTTTCCCTCACCATTAAGTCAGCAGGGCACCGTTATCAGATATTCAACAGTTTTAAGAACCTAGGGAGGTTCTTAGAGGTAAAAACCATAAATATGGGAGGGCTTCTGCTAAAATTGAGGCTTCCAAGAGTTTCTCACTCTTCGGTTAGTCCACACTCAGCCTTCAGCAATTTCCTGAAATTACCATCTAATTGTGCTCAGTAGTTTATGTCTGCAGCAGCTTCTGTTCCAGATAAGCTGATCCATCTATCATTTTTTCATTTGCCTTTCTCTCTCCAGTTTACCCAGAAAATTTAGGTCTCTGACAGCAGCATATCAATGCTCAGTTCATTCAGCCTTTTTTCTTGATATAAGAACAAGAACAATGACTTTCAAACTCTTTACATGTTGGAGCTAAAACTAGAAACAGCACTTTTTTAAAAACTTATCTGTCAGTTTTAGGGATTCTCATATAACATTTAAAATTTTCTTAACTTCTATTTTTTATTTTCCTAGATACTTTTACTTAGATGTTAAGCCTCTTCAATTGATTCAGTTTTCATGTATTTTTTTTTTCCTTTTATGCTGCTTTTCCCCTGTAGTGGGTTAAATTGTGCTGTCTTAAAAGGTATATCTATCTATTAGCCTCCAAAAACTATAGGTATGATGATGTCATTAAAGAAGACTCTTCATAGATGTTATTAAATTCAGGATTTCAAGGGTGGTGCCTGTGGCTCAAAGGAGTAGGATCCTAGCCCCATTTACTGGAGGTCGCTGGTTCAAACCCAGCCCCTGCAAAAAAAAAAAAAAAGGAAATTCAGAATTTCAAATAATATTACCTTGGAGTTTCAGGGTGGGCCTGCATTTAATGATGATTATGCTAAGAGACACCAAAGGAGAAGCATACACACTCAGTAAAGAGGAGAAGGCCATCTAGTGTCTGGAGGTGGAGCAGACACTAGAATGATGAAATCGGGAGCAGGGGACGGTCTGGAACCATAGAGAGCTAGAAGGGCCAAGACTGGATTTGCCTTTGAGCTTTATGGGGAGGTTGACCCTCCCAATACCTTGACTTCTGCCTTCTGATTTCCAAAATCATTAGAGAAAAATATTTGTTATGGAAATTTTCTGTGGCAGCCCTTATACACTGCCTATCCTATTATTTCATTCTTTTTTTCTTCCATTGTTTCATTCTTAGTAATATTTCTCCAATTTATTTTTTGACTTTTCCATTGACTATTAATTTTGTTCTATCATATCTTTTACATTTATAATATTATTATCCCTTGTTTTTCCTTTGTATATAACATCTGGTATCTTTTTCATGTATTAGTTACCTGATTGTAAAACTTTAATATTTTAAGTTTTATTTATTTTAAATAAATTATAGTAATTGTACATATTTATGGAGTACAGGTGAAGTTTTGAAACATGTATATATTGTATAATGATCAAATCAGGGTAGCATGTTCCTTACCTCACACACTTGTCATTTCTTCACAGAAAGAACATTGAAATTTATCTCTGCTAGCAATTCTGTAATACATAATTATAGTTATAATTATCTTATTTTGAGCTTATCTTCTATTTTTTTCAATGACAAATTTTATTTCTCCAATATATTTCTTTTTAATTGATTATTTCCTGGCTTTCTTATTTAAGCTTTATTCAGCTATCTGGTGTGACTTGGTACGTATTCATAGGTAGGCTACCTAAAAGCTGATTGGAAGCTCCATGTTTGTTTGTTTGTTTATTTGTGTCAGATTAATATGAGAGTACAGATGATCAGGTTACATTGTTGGCATGTCTAAGGTAAAGTTCAAGTTCTAGTGAAACCTTTCATCCAGGGGTGTGCTGATGACATTGTGCACATTAGGTGAGAGCGTGCCCGTCCTCCTCCCTCCTCCTCTTTCCCTATTTCCTCTTCCCTAAGTGCCTGTCAACCCATAAATAGATTAATAATAAATGGTGGTATATGTATACCATGGGATACTATTCAGCCATAAAAAGATGGAAACTTTACACTTTTCATATTTACCTGGAGTTGAAGCACATACTTCTTAGTCAAGTTCCATGTCTGCTGATAGCAGGCCTGATTGAGTAGCCACTTCATTGGAGAATTCTGAGTGTCATGGTGTGGAATATTTTGGGGGGAATTCTGTAATCTTCCGCCTAGAAGTATAGACTTCAAAGACAATATTCTGTGAGCTGGATACCAATAGGGGAACAGAGTTCACACTGCTCTGTATGTGGACTGTAACTTAATCCCTGAACATCAGTGAACTACACCATCTAGTCCCCCTGGGCCTGGCTTCTGTGTGTCTCCAAGGAACTTCTGGTTGTTATTCTCTAGAGTTCTCACTGGCCTAGAAAGTGGAAGTGTGTTTGCTTAACTGAAGGGAAAGATTATATCTCTGCAATTTAAAAGTGTCTTTTGTAATCTTTCAGACATTCCTTTTAGCATACTCCTAACATGTGCCTTAAGGATTTCCAAATGCTACTGTATCCAGGACCATTTCTTGACGCTAAACACAATTAGAAATCACCGTGTTGGCATAATTCCACTGCAGGCTGTGTATTGTGAGTTTCTCCTTTCTGTTAAATCACAATGCTGCCATCCATCTTCTTCCTGTCTACCCAAGCTCCTAAAATTGCTTGAGTGTTACTGTTGCTCTCCTATTCTATTAGAAGTGAGGGTTATATAGTCTTTATTAAAATATATTTGTCCCTTTCTATTGTCCTGTTGGCATAGTGGTATACAAAAATGTGTGTGTGTTGCACCTGCTATATAGGGCATACCTGTGCAATCTAATTGTGGTAGACAAGATAATGTACCTTCCCCACCTCCAACATAGATGTCCATGCCCTAATTCTCAGAACTTGACAATAGGTTGCCTTGTGTGGAATAAAAGGAATTCTCACATGTGACTGAGTTAGGATCTTGGGAGGGGGAGATAAACTTGAATTTTCCAGGTGTCAGAGTCAGGGAAGAAGGTGTGTCATGGTGGAAGCAGAGTTTGTGTGTGTGTGTGTGTGTGTGTGTGTGTGTGTGAGAGAGAGAGAGAGAGAGAGAGAGAGAGATATTTGAAGAAGCTTGGTGCTATTGTGCTATTGCTGGATTTGACATTGGAAGAAAGAACCACAGATAAGGAATTCAGGTAGCTTCTAGAAGTTGGACAAGGAAAGGGAACAGGGTCTCCCTGAGCCTACCGAGAGAATGCAAGGGCTGCACTTCTGCAAATATATTAATTTTACCCCAAAAGATCCATATTAAACTTCTGATCTCCAAAACTGAAAGATAATACATTTCAGGTTTTTTAAGCTACACAGTTGGTCAAAATTTATTATAGCCAAAATTAAAAACAAATCAGTAATATTAACTTTTAAAAAATTTATTGTAGAAGAGAATGTGCAGCAACACCAATATGCATGTTCATCTGTAAATACATGCAGACACGTACAGGTCTCCAGACTGTACAATTAAAAGTGCAAGGGCCCAACTAGGCTTTCAGGTTACAATTTTGATGGCAGTTTTTTCATTAGATTTAAATGGAAAAACTAATACTCGTTCCTTATTGGCTCTTTAAAAATTACAAAGGAGTAATCAAATAAATAAAATTAAGTTAAAATTCAAGTCAATTAAATAAATAATAAATTAAAATCTTGCCAAACCCTGCATAAACTCAGGGCTCAATACATTGTTACTTTGGTTTTGTGTAAGTTTTACTTTCCTATTGTGCCTGTGTACATGTAGGTGAATGGCCAGATTCATGGATTCTTTCATTTTCATGTGTTATTTTTATTTTTGTGTTTTTACATATTCAATAAGTAGAACTTGACCAATGAGGTTGAAATCCTCTTTTTCCTTCTTTCCAGACCCATCTTCTACCTTTTCCAGGGCCAACTGCCAGCACAGAGGGTGTGCATCCTCCCAGGCCACGTGTTTGGATTTCACTAAGTGAATTCTTACTTGACACATCTTTCTCACACAGACAAATCTCATCTATCAGTATTTCCTGTTGGATCTCCCTACACTAGACCCAGACTTTGGATACTTCTTACCAGCTCCATTAACTTTCTACAACCAATTATGTCTTTACTTTTCAACAGAAGACTCGTGAACTTGGAGATTAATAGGTCTCCAAACTCCAAAAGAAGGGGGCTTTAATAGACCAGCATTGCACTGACCCACACATGCTGGCTCCCCATTAGGCACTGAATAGGATCAGTGCTTTCTACTTCACACCCTTCAATTTTTACTATGTCTGTCTGGGAAAAGGAATTCTCGTGACTTTAAGACAAATATTGCATTTTTATGGCTTTGAGAGCCATTATTCTCCACTGTAATAACCAGTTCACCCTGGAATTGAGGAGGAGGCAGGATAATTTGTGGCATTCATGTCACATATGTCACATGATACTTATCATTAAAAAGGGGTTGTCATAGTTGGCATGCATTTTTTTATGCCATCTAACCCCACTTACAGAGGTGAACCCACTTGCCTTTCCTGGCAGTATTTGCTCTGGGGCATTTCAAACCAGTCCATCTATATGCATATATCCCTGTCATAAGTCACACTTGTGATAAACTAAGTCCTGTGTTCTTTGTTTCACGTGTCAGTTTCTTGCAGAATGAAGCTTGGAAACTTCCTAAAGATGTGTGATAAATAAAGTTGACAAAAGCCCCTTTGTTTTCGCTGTTGTGTGTGGTATGTGTATGGGTGTTGGTGTGTGGTGTGTGTTTCCCAGAAAAACCTGGAATGGAACAGTGCCACTGAACGCCTTCAATCTTAATGGCACTTTTTTCCCTGCCATTGGTTAGAACGAGGTTTTTACTCTTATGATTATTATTTCAGAAAGTAGGCAATCTTACTTTAGAAGGAAAGAACAAAAGAAAGACAAATCAAATCAAACACAAACCTCTGGGCTCTATTATGCCATTAGGCTTTATGTCCCAGAGCAGGTCGGAGAATACCTTTGATATATGAAAATTTGTCATTCCTGGGTACATTTAATTTACTGAAATGCAGTTTGAGAGCAACTTTATTAAAGATGCAAGACACTGTACAATGCAGCTTTATTTTGTGTCACTGCTTTCATATAAAAACCTCTCCCCAAACACATTGGGGGATTAAATAATACAAGACAGGAGAGAGTGTTCTCTATAAATTATACAGCACTATGGCATAAGGAATAATTTAAAGAATCACTTAGAAAGCTAATAGCTAAAGCACAGAGAAACTGAAAGACAAAAGAGAGATTTAAGTATTTTTTATTTTTGTCCAAAAGTCATGGAGAGTGGTTAAAAGTGACCCCTAATGGGGCATGGGGTCAACATTTTATTATACAAAAAAATGCAACTTTTTCTTTATATCTCTTTTGCAGTATCACTTTATAAATTGTCCCAGTGCTTTCATTTTGTGAAAATCTCTGAGTAATGTTAATAGACTTAGCAACCTATTATAATTTAAATTACTTGAAAGTCCTAAACTTTAAGATTATCTTTTCCATGTAAAGGTGAATGTCACAAAAGTAAAATCACTTATAAACTTGATTATACAATGGGCTAACAGCACATCTTTAAGGCAAACCTAGGTCTAACTGAATCTAAAGCCTGGTGCTTGCTACTATCCCAAGGAATTTGCAAGAACTAAAGTGAATGAGCCACATCTCCCACTGAGTTTACTCTTGTCGTTTTCCAACAATCTATGCACTCAAGCACTCTCAGTTTCTGTGCTAACGTGACACAAGAGCCTTAATTCATTAAAAACAAAAGTAGCTAGAATGATATGAACCTCCAAGAGAGAGCTCTATAAAAAATTTACATTGTCCTAAAACACATTCTATTTCTACATTTGTTCATCAACAATTGTGTTGAATGGAGAAATGTACCAAGTATCCTGAGGTGACATCACCTTTCACTGCAGGACCTGGACTCAACGTGAACAGGTCTTCTTCCTTGCTCATAAGAACTTTAATTTTGTTCCAGGAAAGAATAAATATACTCACTTTGCAATGATGGATTTGTCTCAGAAGCTAATAATGAAAAGTCTGGTTTGCAGTTTTCCCGCCTGTCTTGCCCCGAGGAGTGCTCAAAAGTCACGGCGTTGGCTGACGAGACTAAGCTGAACTCTGAGTGCTGAGCCTCTTCATTCTTCCTGCTCTGAGTAGGGCCATGGTGAATAGAACTGCAGCATTATGTTGCCACAAAACAGAAGCATGAAGGCCAGAAAAAAAGGATTTAGACTTCAAAGACATCACCCAGCAGCTGCTCTACATATTTAATATGTGAAAAACACATCCTATTTGTTTAAGACATGGTTAGTTTAGTGGTGGATGTTGCTTCCATTAAATTTTGTGCTAACATAATTATGAATGAGAAGAGATACTAAAAAGGAGGCTTCAAGGACAATAAAAAGAGAACTTGTCCTGTTCCTCACCTAAGAACTCTGGAGGGCCCATAATAATATAGATAAGAAGTAACCTAGGTAACCCATGACCAATAGAAAGAAATAATTAATAACCAATAGGAAAGAACAATACTGCCTGGAGGCCCAAAGAAACCAGTAAAAGACTTGCAATCAATTTCAAACAAAGTACTTATACTGGTGGAGACCTTTACATCTTGCCTCTCTTACCTTTTCTCCTTCACAAGAGGGACCCACTTCCAACTCTTTGGAAGTGCTCTAGACTTTCTCTTTGTTCTTTCTAAATGAAATCTCTCTCTGTTACCCTGAAACATATTTTCTTCTAGTTTCTATTCACATTGCCTGTGCTGCTCCAGTTTTATTTTCAGTTTCCATTCACTTTTACTTTTGGTTACTGGCAAGCCTTGGTTGGACTTCTAGCTCACCTAAGTAATCAAACCAGGTCAACTGGGTTCTGGAAATCAGGACTCCCAACCCCCAACAAGAGACAACCAGCCAACATGTGAAAGGGGGTTAGTTTTGAGCTGTAAAGAGAAAAATTCAAGGCTAAAAAATGCAAAAGAATTCCATCTGTCATCATAGCTTTGGACAAGATTACAGTTCTCCATGACATCTAAACTATACATGTCCCTCTCAAGGTCATGAATGATTCCTAAAAGCCAGATGAACTAAGCAGGCATAAATATCATAACTAGCACATGTAATTACTGCCTATTCCCGTGACCAATAAGCATGCATTTTACACAAAGTTTTTATGTGGAAACTTCAGGGAATGGCCAAGGAAGGAAACTTCAGGAATGGCCAAGAGATTGTGGGTTCTGTCCCTGGTGATTTCACTTACAAGATGAATATAATTAATCAGGAAAAACTAGACCATACCACAATAAAAACAATAAATAATAAAAATGTAATAAAGCATCTTCAAATTTTAATGGCATACAAGAGGAAAAGCCTTATTATTTGCTGTTTGAATAAAATCTATTCACGATGGGCCAGCAGGAGAGCTTTACTTGTCCTGTCCTCATTCTGGGACCTATGTAGAAGGAAGTTCTGTCTTCCTGCTTCCATATTTTCTCTGACAGGAATATGGATACAAGAACTTATATGACAGTCACTATGAAACTTTTGAGACAGACTGCGTTATGTTCCATTATTTCAGTTCCAAGAAATACAGTTGAGAGTGGCGTCTTTTCCCATTCTCCCATACAAGTGTCAACCTGCTTATTGGAGTTGCTGGGAGCATTTCATTTGTTGCCATCAGGGTGGCATTTGGTGTCAGCTACAGAGTTGCAAGGAGGCCATTTTATTTGATGTTTTTCTATGATTTTAAAAGTGGGTTAAAGGGGTCTCAAAGCCTTGAGCATTTGCAAGGGATTTTCATAGACTTTACTCCTTCCTGCACAATTTGTTGGTGGTTTCAAGAATTTAGGAGAGGTTGAACTTCACTCAACAATGAGGAGAGAAGAACTTTCTGTAGATAGTAGTGAATGTGGAAAACATTGCTGCTGTGGAAAAAATGATTCACAAAAACATTCAAGCAACATTTCAGGACTACACACTGGATTGCCAGCACTGTCCAAAATCGAGCATGATTACCTTCGAGTCAGGACAGTATCATCCTGATGGATGCCTCACACTTTAACAGATGAGTATAAGCATGTCCGTGTTAAATGGTGTGAAGAAATGGTGACCATATTCAACACAGGCAATTCTAGATATGTTTCCGTTATCATTAATGGTGATGATACCTGGGTTTACCAGTTCAATTCAGAGAACAAGTGTCAGTTGACAGAGTAGATTTTTCCTGATGAAAATCCACCAATGAAAGTGAAACAGCTCTGAAGTGTCAAAAAGAAAATGGTGACCACATTCTTCTCCAAAAATTGTCATGTGGCAACTGTTCCTCTGGAGGAACAAAGGATACTAACTGCTCATTTTTAGGAAACTTCAGGAATGGCCAAGGACGGTACTACAGGGGAACATCTTGCACCATGACAGTGTATCCGCCCACTCAGCCAACACCACCACTCAGTTCCTGGAGTCCACAGAGATTAAACTTACGACTCATTCACTTCACAGTCCTGCCCTGTCTCCATGTGATTATTACTGTTCCCTACAGTAAAATATCACATGCGTGGAAGAAGTTTCTCCAGCCTTGAAGAAGCTATTCATGCTCAATAAAAGTGAGCTTATGGCACTGCAGAAAAACAGTGAAAAGTATGTTTTCAGAAATGATTTATAAGAATGCAAAAGTGCACGGAATGTCATTGTGATTGTTTTGGGAAGACATGGTAGTCAAAATGATTTTACATTTCTTAATTTTTGTGTATTTCAAAGCTTTCATAGTGTCCTTTGTCCATCACTTTTAACATTTCTAACTGTAAGTAATACATATTAGTTTTTCTAAGTTTTATTTGGCCCAAACAAGTCACAAGAATACACCTAGCATCCAGAAAGTAGGGGAATAAATAACAATTCTACATAAAAATTTGAAGGCTGGGTGGCACCTGTGCCTCAAAGGAGTAGGGCGCCAGTCCCATATGCCAGAGGTGGCCGGTTCAATCCCAGTCCTAGCCAAAAACAGCAAAAAAAAAAAAAAAGAAAGAAAGAAAAAAAGATTTGAAAGCTGATAGAAAATGTTTGGTGAAAGGCACACTTTAAATATGGCATTTCCTTTCTTTTGCTGACTCATTTTCTTTATCTCTAGCAAGAAGAAAAATTATTTAAATTCTTCCTTGATTGCTCTAAGCATATATGATCCCCACAAATGGATTTGAGTCTGTTTTTTACTCACTAAGCTTTGGAGCTAAACTAAGCAGCTGTTTAAAATCAAGGAGATGAAGCCTGAGTAACTTTCTTCACCCTCAGTGGTTAGCAATTTCAATTAGGTGAGGCAGCTACAAGAACATTAGTATGAGTATCTGAAACCATTGCAGCAAATTAGTGAAATACAATATTTTTGCCTAAATCTAGTATCTCTGGCTTCCTATTATATGATAGCAACAAAACAATAATTTCTTTGGTACTCCTAGTACTCTCTCTTGCAGAACAATTGTTGGCAAAATTCATGCTTTAAACCTGCTGAGTAGAGAGCAGGGTGATAGATAAGAGTAAATGTAGTAGATTGTGTTTTAAATTAGGTGTGAGGACCTGATTTTCCCTGGAGGGACAGAGTTCCTAGAGACTTTATAGAAAAATTTCAGTGGGAATTCTGTGTCTTCAAGACCACTCCTAACTGCCACCAGCTCTGTCTGAACTCCTGCAATTAGTTAAAGAAAAAGAGCCTACCTATGTCAATACTGATCACAGAATCACGAAATAGCTTCTAGCTTTTCCATCCTCTTCAAAAGCCTCTGTGGAACTCTCCCGCAAACCTCTTTGTCTTCCAGCATATATGTGACTTGTTAAAGACAAGCAAATAAGTCACTTTGTTGCTAAAGTTTCATGCTGAGGAGATGTGGTTTCAGACTAACTTCTGAATTGCCAAACTGAGACAAGCATTCTGAAGCCCACACTCAGATAGATCAAATTATCTTACTAACATGATCTCATTTTTTTAGACTTTACCTCAGGGAAAATAAAATCCTCATCTACCTGTTTACAGGGTATACAATAATAACAATTAGGCTTTCATATTGACATTTTTAGATCAGGATTATTCACTTGTTATTGTTTGGTTTTTAATCTAAAAGGTTAAGCGAAGAATCCCAGAATAATTCCACCTCTTCAGCTTTATTTTAAGAGCTAATACCTGCATTTTCTCCTGAGTGAAACATAAGGGATGCTTCCAAGTGTGAGTGACAAAGCTGCCAAAATGGTGATGAATATTTTCTTCATAGCTAATAAAACAATCTCTAGATATTATTGGCCAATCAATCACTGACCATCTCGGAAATAATTTGAATTATGTAGGGTTTGATTTATTTCAATTTACAATGAATTGAGTTTTTCAGATAGAAAATGAATATAAGAATAGGTTTATTATAGAGAACCATGCTGGGAACAAGAGAAAATGAGTGTCATTTACTCTCTGATCTTTGCAGTATGCTCATTGGAGAATGACTACTCTTTCTTCACATGCTGCCAAGCAGAATTGTGTTATTCATACCTGAAGAACAGAAGGATGGACTCTGGCTGGTTAGGAATGACTATAAGGTGAAACCTACAGTCATTCCTAACTTGCCCCACAGCTTCTCTTGCTCTCCATTCTGAGTTGCGTCCTTTTTCCTCTCTGTTTCTCCCTCATCAATTTGCATTCTTGGTTCTTTTACATTCAGTTTTAAGTCCCCATACTTCCTATGTGGAAGATGTCATATTCCCTTCCACTTTGAGATTCCCATGGGGCGTACCAAGAACATGTAGTATGTTGAAAACTGAATGCATTACTTTGTATATTTCTATTCTATTTCTTGTTTCTGAAATTTTTACCAAAGTGCAAGCTAGAAATGAACATCTTTGATTAAATATGAGCAGTGAGGAGCCAGGGTCCTGCCCTGGAGGAGGTTCCTTTAAGACCTGTGGAACTGGTGGCAGTCGGCTGAAGAAAAATAAAGTTAAAAGCAAGGAGCGATAAAGAAACAGACACGTAGAATAGAGTTTTCAAAGGTGGAACACAGGGAATTATGGCTAGATCGTGGGGTTTCTGTTAGTGGCTTTGAGTGTTTGTTCCACCTAACTTTTGTTGAAGGCTATTATCTCATTTAGCCCAGAAGGTAAACTGAGGAAGGGAACAAAAAGATCAGCAATTTCTCTTAGTAAGCATGTTAGTTCTTATTCTATCTATAATCATTAACATGAAGGGTCTGGGCAGCCTTGAGAAATCCAAAACCTGAGTCGGTGTTGGGGCAGCCTCCTTCTCTGTCATAAACACAGATTCTTTGGGGGAAGTTAAACCCCGTTAGTTCTCTGTGAAGCAGATGCAATTTCATCAGTCTCCTCTGAAGAATTGGTAGAAAAGAGAAACTTTCTTCTGATCTCTACCCAAAGGCATCTTCCCCTGTGGATTAGGGTATAAGCCCTCCTGCCCATATTTCAGGACTCAAGCAATTCCTTTGATCTCTGCCCTAGCCATAATACAAATCCTTACAATGGGTATTTGCTTTGATTGTTGATTGGGCAGGGGATGGCCTGATTAATGTTCCTTCCCAGGGATTAGACAAAGTTTCCTCTATAGCCATTGTATATTCAGGGTGTTTACAGATCCAGCAAGGGTGTTTGCAAGCTGTATCCCTTATTGTCCTGGCTTTTAGTAAAAGCAGGAACTGCTTAGATAAGTTCTATAGTTACTGGTATAAAAGTAAGCTAGCTAAACTGTTTTTATTCTGCCTTGCTCAGATTATTTCTCTGTTTTTCCCTTTATCTGGAGGTGTTTTCCCTTGCCAAGAATAGGATATTCTGTTTCCATTCTCCCCGCAGTGAGGGAAAGACTAGATTCCTTCTCTAAATCTCTAAATGTTTTAACATTAAAATCTTTTTTGTCGATCTCCACTTACTTTAGATCAATACCCTGCTTTCATTCAAACTCCGTTCTTTATTACTGGGTTACTCAAATAATCGTCCACCTGCTCTGACCTTCATTCATCACTGTCTAGTAACAGCCCTGGTTTACACCTGCACATATCTGAACACTTGGAAACACAGATCTGTTCCTATCTTTTCCCTATGTAAAAATCTTATTTGTCTCTCCAGTGTTTTTAGGATGACATTAAATTTGTTAGCTTGTCATATAAGAGAAATTTGTTGTAGACAGCAATATGACCCTTGCCTTCATGAGTTCAAGGGAGTGTGTTGTTCAAGGTAGGAGGATATAGAAAAGTAACTACAGTTACTTTCATGTTTGATAAGTGCACTGAGAAAGGTCTTCATTTGTGCTATGGGAGCACAGCATGGGAAAAACTAAAACTAGAGAAAGGGAAATTTGGAGGAGGAAATGCATTAGCTGAGTTTTAGGAGTAGAAACTTGCTAGATGTAAAATAAGCAAAAGGCATATAGTACTTGCTATATGGTCGGTTTGAGGGTAAAATAAATTCATATATGGTTATGAGATGCAACTACTCTAGATCTTAGCGCTAAAAGGAGAGAGGTAGAATCAATTATCTTTATATCCTTGAAATATTAGAATCTCAGAAGAGTAAATGTTAGCATAAGGGATGTAAAATAATATGTCTATCTTTACCTGCACATTTATTTGTAAGTAGAGATAGACAAACCAAATATGGATAACTGAAAAAACTCCTAAGCATTGTAATTGGGACTTTAATTGGTACTTCTTTCTTAAGTAATTGATGTCTGGAATCGCTGTTGTTCCAAACTATATATCAACTCCCTGTCATTTTGCAGGAAGTAATTTCAGAGTTCTCCAGCCTGTGTCTCATTATCTATCAAACACAGCCTCAGTATGACAACCTCCTCTTCTGTTGTCATAGAATATTTCATCATTCTTCTGGTAGATGTTTATTATCCAGAGCCTTGTGAATATTTGATTTCTCAACTAGAATCTTCAGTTTGTATAGGCAGGTGCTGAAGAACATAAAAGTTACAAGTTTATGTGAATTTCTTGAGTGAAATTACATGTGTTAAAAGTTGATTTTGCTATAAAATATAAAATACATGATACTGATAATGTTTCATTCATTTATTAACCTTACCACCTGTGGTCTTTAAAAGAGATGGGTTTGTTTCTGTTTGTTCTGTTTTGTTTTGTTTTTGGTAGGGTGCTGAAATCAGAGGCATCTGGAAATACTAGACAGAGAGAAGAGATTTCATGTGAGATCCATAAATCTTGTATAAAAGTGAACCCCTGCAAAATTATTTTGTGTCCCTTATCTAGTTTTTTGGCTGTACAGGTAAAAATAAAATTACCCAAGTGGTTGATTAGACTATATAAATCATTCCAGGACTCTAATAGGCCAGATTATTCAAAAGGAGGTAATAGTGTAAGATTTTGTTTGATCTGTTATAAGAAGGTTGTTTGGCTTTCTAATTAACACACTCACCTTCTTTTAGTACCCTCTACAAATAAACCTGGCAGGAGACAGTATTCTCAGCTCTGGTCTTCTCCAATATATGTGAATTCCTCCATATTTTCCCAAATCAGCTACTGTTTATCAAATTCATCTTCCCTCTTTGGAATTATCACACCCTTGTCAAATATGTCCATACCAAAACAAAACATGGGAAGCACGCATAAGTAAGCTGCCTATTTCTTCTCCTGTCTCCTGTCTAGTGAGTCAATGGTGACAATGTCTCGATTTCCCAATTTACTCCTCAGTAAAAAAGAGTTATACCCAGCACAAACCACTCTCTCCAGAGGATGATAAATTTTGATTAATTAATATTTGTAAAGAATGTCTAGGATCCCCAAAGTAAAAAGAATTATAAAGTTTCTTATTAAAGATTTTGATTAATAACAGCAAACAGAAAGAGAAAATTCATTCTATGTCTGTTCAATATTTAAAAAAACAGTGAGGGCAGTACCAGCAGCTTGAAGGAGTAGGCACTGGTTCACCATACAGGAGGCGGTGGGTTCAAACTTGGCCCCAACAAAAGAAAAAAACAAAAACTATAAAAAAAAATGACAGCCATAAATAAATGTTGAGTCTTCCCTAAAGGAAACCAAAGGATTTGACAAATATATCAAAATGAAATACTGGGTATATGGATGAGATGGGGAGGCTGAGAACCCTATAGTGTTGACTGGCTTTATCATGTTTTGTTGTCCTTTTATAACCTAGGAAAATGACAGTTCTCATCAAAAGGCCATATTTTATTTTGTTGGAACATAATGTGAACTACGTCCTTCCAGTATTTTTCATTTTTATGCAAAGGCAGAGAATTTAAGACTTAATGCCAACTTGCTTTGATTTTTTAATCATTCAAAATATATTCTTAATATTATTTATTTTACCACCTTTTATCACTCCTTCTATTGAAGTCTTAAAGTGAATTCAAAATCAATTCTACATGCTTCTATTCTTTTCTCTTTAATATTATTCCTCATTATTCATAGAACTATTGACTTCATAAAGTGAAAGTCCATATACATTATTATTTTCTGTGAGGTAATACCATTTTGCTGAAAAACAGTGTCTGTGTCTCATAAAAGATTAAGACCACTTATAGAATCAGATAAAGTATAAACCAGATGGGAAGCTATTGTCTGTGGGTAACTCTTCTCACACACATAAAAAGCCCAAATCCTAACTGGTCTACTCCAATTGAACACATGTCCTAATGAGTGGGATATGCAAAAACAAAATAAATAAGTACATCTAGCTTATATTAGGTACTGGAATATATTAAGGATAAAATTAAGTAGGTAGATAAAAAGGATTTTGTTTTGGTTAGTTTTTGTTGGAGGCATGCTATTTTAGGTAGGTTGACCATGAAATTCCTCATTGAGAATGTAACTTTTGGTAAGTCTTGAGAGGACTCATCGGAGTAAACCTTGTGGAAAGCTGGGGAAAGAGAATTATAAGCAGATGAAACAGCATAAGGTAAAACGCAAGGCAGAAAAGTGATTGACATATTTGAAGAATAGTAAAGGGCCCAAGATGGCATCAGTAGGATGAACAAGGAGGAAAGTGGCAAGAAAAGATCCTGCATATATGAGGGCAGAGAATGCATGGCTTTAAGGTGAGTTAGGATTTGGTATCTTCATGTGAGTGAGAAGGGTAAACCTTTACCTAGGACAGTATCTGACACATAGCATGTGCTTGATACAAACTGAATGAACAAATAAGTGTATGAATGTTTGGATGCATAAATGAAAGTACTTGAGTGAATTAGTTAATAAATAAAGAATTGTGAACTAGTAGGGATCAGAAGAACCAAACTCTAGCTACAACTCAAGCACAAACTTTTCTGTCTATAAGCAAGTTATTTAATTTCCCTGAACCACAATTTTTCATAGATAAATTGTTTTTTTTTCTAAATCAAAAGAATATGTAAACCTATAGGGTTACCTGCTTTTAAAATAAAAGGATGACTTAGGCCATAAATGGTCTGAACACTATGTGTACTGTACTTTAAACCCAGTAGATGGTATTAAAAAAATGTGAACATATCTGAAACTCTGATACTGGGAAGCAGAAATAAATGCTAATTTCTCAGGTGACTAACTTCATGTTTTCTTAGATCTCTGATCTCTCATCTTTAACACTGGTTGAAGTAAATAAATCACTTTGATCTTAGTCAACAAGTGACTATAACTCTTTGCAATGGATTGATAGCAAATATGTTCGGAGTGAAGCTTAATTCAGTATTAGGATGTTTGGAAAAATCAAACAATAATCTGCTCTGTGCTCTTTTAGGTTTATTTCTTTGATATCACATGAGTCATTTAAAAATTGTCATCTATTAATTGAGGCTGTTTATATTGTCAAACTTGTAACAGTTCTGTGATGACTATATGGGATATTAAATGTAAAGTGCGTGGAGTACTGTCTGTCATGTGATCAGATCTCAATAAATTATAGTTATCATTATTACTATTATTACTATAATTATTAATCAAATTATCTTTCTCAACCCCTATATTCTGAACTCATTGAGAACTCATTGTGAATTGAACTCATTGTGTCATTTCTTAGGTCACTCAAGACTCTTCATAATTTCAAAGGATTTATTTATCATACTCAATAGTAAAAAGCTTTTTAACAGGTACATGACCAAGTTGCGCCCTCTTACCATTTCTGTCTACCACACAGTACTATAAGTACTATAAGTACTATAAGTCTTAAGTGGAGCAACTAGGCAAGATAAAGAGATAAAATACATTAAAACAGGAAGAAATGAATTAATGTCTCTATTTGCAGATGACATAATATGCAGAGAAAACCCTAAGGAATTCACATAGACAAATGAACAGGCAAATAAACAAAAAATGCTATAATAAATGAATTCAGTAAAATTGAAGGACACAAAATTAACACATGAAAATTAGTTCCATTTCTGTACACTAACAACAAACTATATGAAAAAAGAAATTAAGAAAACAATTGCATTTACAAAAGCATCAAAAAGAATGAAATACTTAGGAATAAATTTAACCAAGGAGGTCTGTACATTCAAATCTATAAGACATTGATAAAAAGAAATTAAAGATGCAAACATATGGAAATATATTCATAGATAGGAAGAATTAATATTGTTAAAATGTCCGTACTACACAAAGAAATTTACATATTTAATGTAATCCACAGCAAAATTTCTAAGGCATTTTTCACAGAAATAGAAAAAAAATGCTAATTGATAGGGAGCTATGGAGCTACATAAGATCTCAAAGAGCTGTAGCAATCTTGAATAATCCAATGAACTCAATACTGATATGAAACCAATATATAAACAATAACATGACCACACACAATAAAACACAAATATAGTTTAGCAAGGGAGAGGGCAGAGGCAGAGGGGGATTGGAGGAGGGGAAGGAGATTAGTGAGAGGAGGGAAGGCAATTGGCAAGATCTCGCCTAATGTGCACAATGTGAGGGTGTGCAGCACACCTGCTGCGTGAAGAGCTTAACTACAACTGGAACTTTACCTTAGAATTGAAAACAATGTAACCTAAACATTTGTGCCCTCTTATTAATAGGCTGGGTACCGTGGCTCCCACCTGTAATCCCAGCACTGAGAGGCTGAGGTGTGTGGATTGCCTGAGCTCATGCGATTAAGACCAGCCTGAGCAAGAGCAAGACCCCAGACTCTAAAAAATACCTGGGCATTGTGGTGGGTACCTATAGTCCTGAGCTATTCAAGCAGCTGAGGCATAGAGGATCACTTGAGCCCAAGAGTCTGAAGTTGCTGTGAGCAATGATGCCATGGTATTTTACCAAGAGCAACAAAGTGAGACTATCTCATAAAAAAAAAAAAATTAAAAAAAAAACCTCCATTTAGGGGCCTCCCTGTACCCTTACTAAACAGAAGAGTTCCCAGAAGCAAAAAATGTCCCTGAAATCCTGTTAACCCAGAGCCAAGAGAAGAAAAGCCAAAGGAGAAGAAACCAGCAACATTAAAAATAAAATCTTTCTACACCCCCAAGGAATCACAATGAAGCAACAGTAGTGACTCCATCCATACTGACATCACTAAAATTGCAGAAAAAGTTCAGAACATGATGGCAAATAAGATGAATGAACCAGAAGAGAAAGTTGAAAACCAACTAAAAGAAGCCTAAGTATATTTTAGAGGGGAAAAGAGCTAGATCAAATGGATTCAGGTTGATTTCTAACCAACCTACAAAGAAGAGCTGATACCTATGCTATAGAAATTACTCCAAAATATTGAGAAGGAGAGAAGTCTCAACTCATTCTATGAAGCCAGTATCACCTTGATATCAAAGCCAAGATTGGATATGACAACACCAACAACAAGAAAGAAAGAAAGGAAAGAAAGACTATAGACCAATATCTCTTAAGCATATACACACAAAAATCCTTAATAAAATACTAGCAGGGGAGGGGAGAGGGGAATGGGAAATCATTGTGTATCACACACATCTTGATGGGGGCAGAGCATAATTTTAAGAGGAACTTTACCCAACAAATGCAATCAGCACAACCTAATTATTTGTACCCTTAATGAATCCTAAACAATACAAAACAAAGAAAATACTAACAAACTGAAGTAAAAAACTTAAAAAAAAATCCCTGATAACAGATAGGCTTCATCCCAGGGATGCAAGAATGGTACACCATACATAAATCAATAAATGCGATTTACCTCATAAACAGAAGCAAAAACAAAGACTATATTATCATCTCAATGGATGCAAAAAAATCAATTGACTGAAATCCAGCACTGTTTTATGATAAAAACCTTCAATAAACTACTCATAGAAGAAATATGTCTCCCAATTATAAAAAAAAAATTATATGGTAAACATATAGCCAACATCATGCTGAATGGGAAAAGCTGAAAATATTCCCCTCGGAAATGAAACAAGACAAGGGTGCCCACTGTTACCACATCTATTCAACATAGTGCTGAAAGTCCTAGCAAGATAAATCAGGCAAGGCAATGAAATAAAGAATATCTAACTCGGGAAAGAGGAGGTCAAATTATCACTTTTTGTTAATGATATAATATTGTATCTAGAAAACCCCAAAGACTCCACCAGGAGACCCTGGAATTGAAAATAAATTCAGCAAAGTCTAAGGTTATAAAATGAATGTACACTAATCAGTAGTAGTTCCATATACCAATAACAGTCAACCTGAGAGTCAAATCAAAGACTCAATACCACGCACAATATCTTTCAAAGAAAATAAAACACCTAGGAATAGGGGGTCTGACAATTAAGTTCATAAACTTGTCACCATGTGCTTACATTGGCAGCACTATATAAGCAGTTGGGTAAGGTTTCATAACGTTGGTATATTAGTGTCTCACTGTTGTATTTGTGTCGATATGTGGTCATGTCTTGCTGAGTGGCATTCATTATTATTGTAAAAACTGTTCTAAATATCAGCCAAGGCAAATAATTTATGACTCAGACCTCCAATGCCAAATGCAGTAGCACCAAAAATTAATAAATGGAATTTAATTAAACTTAAAAATTATGCACAGGAGGGAGGAGCCAAGATGGCGGTCTGTAGCCAGCTTTCTGCAGACACTCCCGTCTAGAAGGAGAGTTAAAGGACAGAAATTTAGCGAGAAAGCCAACACTTTGGAGCTGAGCCAAGAGACAAGGTTGAAGAACGCACATCAACCCTGCTGGAGTGACCTGCAACCCCAAGGATACAAATAAAAGGTACAGAGCACATCACCAAGAGGACAGGAGTCCCCTCCCCCAAGAGAACAGCTCGCAGTATACTCCATACCTCCATACAAACAAGTGAGCAGAGTTCGGATGTGCTCCCACTCTACCCCATGGGAGAGACACTCTAAAAACCGAACCTCCTACCCCTGTGCCGTGGCACTCTCCTGCCAGGCATAAAGCTCTACAAAACTGTATATATTCTCTACCTGCAAGTTGAAACTCCCGGCACTCCCCTCCACTCTCACCCTGAGGTCTGGAGGTCTGTCCCCCACGGAGTCCAGATTCTTGAACACTTTCTTGAGGGGTGTGGACAGGTCATGGGTTGCTGCTGATCTGTGCTGTTCTCCCGTCTCAGGAGAGGTGAGAGAGTGAACCGAAAAGTGGCTGGCTGAAGTGGACCAAAGCTTTGTTAAATTTCGGCCTTACCTGGCCCTCAGGGGATGACAGCTGAGACAAAGAGCTGAAGCTCACAGACTAAGTCAGGACTATTAGCAGCCCAGCGTCTCTTCCACAGGGCAGAAATTCTGCGAACTTGTTCTGTTCTATCAGCTTTTTCATCTACTTAACATCAATCAGGGACAGGGCTGGAACTGAGCGAATCGCCCCAGCCCCTATCAAGTATCCAGGTTGTCAGGCCTTACCTCCCCCCCTGCCAACACCAATATAACTGGTGGAATTGCTGAGGAACTACAGAGCCCTGTGTGACCTAGGCAGGCACAAACCTCTAGAGCATCTGCTCATTGGAGGGAACTGGACCACAGCCCTGCAGGGTTAACAGAGACTGGGTGTGACAGAGGGGCAAGGCGGGGAAAGAGGCATCAACCTTCCCAGGCTAATTTACTGACTTGGGGGGGGCCCTCCTGAGCTCAAAGAACACTGGAGTGAGTTATACTAAAGCTGCCAGCAGACATCTGTTGTCTACTCGCCGGAGACTTTTCCAGTCTTTGATTTGAGGTTGGTACTGGCTGGGACAATTGATTGGTAACTCTTCAACTGGACCAATCACCCGAGGACTTTCCAACATTGTACACTGGGTGTGTACAGTGTGGGAAGGTTTAATTTTCCTTTCCAAGTGTTGTGGAATTGTTGTGGGAGAATACTCGCAGAGGGGCTGCTTTGCTTAACCTGGCCCTTAGGGGATGAAAGCTGAGACAAAGGGCTGGAACTCACAGACAGAGTAAAACCCATTTGCAGCCCCAGTCTGATCAGGGAAAATAGCCTTGACAGAAATAAATTCTGTGAATGTGTTCTGTTCCAGCAACAACATCAATCAGGGACAGGGCTGGAACTGAGTGAATCGCCCCAGCCCCTGTTAAGTACCCAGGTTGTCAGGCCTCACCTCCCCCTGCCAAACAGTGACAGACTGTGATCAACCTTCCCAGAGTAATTTACTTGCTGGGGCGGGGGGTGACCTCCTGAGCTCACAGAGAATCGAAGTGAATTATACAAGAGCTTCCAGTGGATCCCTGCTATCTAGTTGCCAGAGACTTTTTTAACTCTTCCATTTGAGATCGGTGCTGATTAGGACCTCTTCAGTTTGGCTTATCACCCGAGGACTTTCCAAAGTAGTACCCTGGGTGTGTGGTAGTGGGAAGGTTTGATTTGGCTTTTTCAATTGTTGCTTGTGGGGGGTGCGGTGACTTAACTCTGGTATTCCTTCACAGCTCAGATTTCAACACAGAGTAACAGATTCTCTAGGGTAAG
>CAUYON010101779.1:0-22137 GCA_963573935.1 Arctocebus calabarensis | reverse complement strand
GATGCTTGAGGTGATTCCCTCCCTAGTTTGGTGATTCCCAGATGTGGCTTTGCTTAAGAACTTCTAAACAAAGATCAAGAATGTTTCCATATAGTAAACGAGAAAATATCATGAATGGTATGTCAATCAGGTTGATAAAATGTCTCAGATTGCATGTGAAGCCCGCACACTGTACCCCATGGTTGAACTAATGTACACAGCTATGATTCAATAAAAAAAAAAACCCCATCTCTCTATATTTTTATAAAGAAGCTGGAACAGTCAGCAGGAAGAGGGGAGGACGTGTCTCTCCACTTCTGTCTTGGACTGGTGTCCTTTCCAGCACAGGACACCTCTGGGTTTCCCCACAGCAAACACACCGAAGCCACAAAGGATCTGACCACTTGATTCACTTTGGCCGATAGGCATCTCCTAGGGTCAGATTCACGGATGGTCAACAAATACACGTATCTTGAAACAAACTTAAACATTAGAATGGGATGAATGTGAGAAGCAAGGAATAGTATTGTCAGGATGACTCCTTCCAGGAGACTGGATGTTTGGTTTTTTGAATTTTACTTTTTGATATAAAAGTTCACATAACATAAAATTTCCCACTTTAATAAGTACCGATCAGTGGATCTTTTTGTTTTTAAACAATCCTATATGTAGATTGTGCAGCCATTAGTGCTAGCTGATTCCAGAATGTTTTCATCATCTCTAAAGAAATCCCAGGCTTGTTAGGGTGACTCCCAATTCCCTCTCCCCCAAACCCTTGGAAAGCACTAATCCACCTAGCGTCTCTGTAGGTGTGTCTGAGATGATGTTTAGAGGGACCTCAAACAGCTACCACAGCAGCATTCCCGTCTGCCCTGGGAACAGAGCTGGAGAAGGGAGGCTGAGAGGTGGATTGTTCGCTGGGAGAGCCCTCTCTGAGGTGGGTGATGGCCGCGGTGCTAACAGTTCAGGGGTCGGTGATGGAACACAGTTGGGGAAAGACACAAGCGTGCTGTGCCCTGTGGCCTTTTCAGAGGCCACGCCCCCAAACCTGCCACGCCCTCGAACCTGCCACGCCCTTAAAACTGCCACGCCCTCGAACCCGCCATGCCCTCGAACCTGCCACACCTTCAAACCCACCAGGCCCTCGAACCCACACGCCCTCGAACCCGCCACGCCCTCGAACCCGCCACGCCCTCAAACCTGCCACGCCCTCGAACCTGCCACGCCCTCGAACCTGCCACACCCTTAAACCTGCCACACCCTCGAACCTGCCACGCCCTCGAACCTGCCACGCCCTCGAACCTGCCACGCCCTCGAACCTGCCACACCCTTAAACCTGCCACACCCTCGAACCTGCCACGCCCTCAAACCTGCCACACCTTCAAACCCACCAGGCCCAGTCCAGCAGCACCTCTGCTCACATGGATCCTGGGAGTGAAGGGATGAATTGCCCACGACCTCAGCAACCTCAGTGTCCAAAATACACAAGCATCTTCTATCTCCTTATGTCTCCAAAAGGAATTCCCACCATGACATGAAACATTCCAGGCCACGTGACAAAAGGTAAATAAATCCTCTGCAAGGACGACCACTTTGATAGCTACAGAGTCAGAATCAGCCCTGTCTCCACTGGAGCAGGCGTAGGAGCCTTGCAGCCTTTGCACAATGAGGCCATGAAATCTGGGCTTTGTGAGCACTGGTCACCCCTGTCATACTTAGCAGACAATAGCTATTCCCTGAGGATCTTGTCCTCACAGAATTCTGCACTGCTTAGGCTAGCAGCACGCTCCTCTTGTCTCAATCAAGGCAGCATAAAGAGGGCAGCCAGCCATGTGTGTCTGTCATTTACACGATTAGCCCCTTTGACAGGAGATATCTCTTTGAAAGGCTGGCTCTTAAAAGCGCCTGATTTCTCACCAGGAAATAATTTTCCTGCATCTATCAAGGACAGAGAAGGATGAATGTCCTTACAGGCCGTGAACTAGAGGCTCACAAAGGAATCTCTGTAAATATACCGACAATACCCTGGCAACCTATGACCCAGCCCAGACCAAGTCTTGGAGAAATAAAAGAAGCCACAATATAGAACCTGGTGTAGACACAGAGAGGTCACCAGGATGACTTCCCTCCTGAGCTACTGCTTAGTTTTCCAAAACCAAGAGAAAGCCTTAATTGATTCTGTTACTGAAATGTGTTTACAGAGCCTAACAAAGGGAGAGTGGGAGCAAATGGATAAGCACCTCTCAAGAAAAGCTAGTCAGGAAGGAATTACAACAGTCTACACCCCCTCAACGCTAACCGCTTTCTCATCAACCAAGGAAGAGGAGGGATGGGATACAAAGAGGCTGGCTCTGTCTGTCTGGAAATCTGACTTCTCTGCTTCTTGATCTAGGGATCCAATAAATTTTCACAACTGGATAGATCTCTTCTCTCTCGACACTATTTGGAAGTAGCATGGAGTTACAGTACATGTTTGGAAGTAGCATGGTCTTATGGTGTTGGGCACATCACTCAAATCTACCACCTTGGGGACCGATAGCAAGGAACACAGCTCCTATAGGACCAGGGGTATGAATTGGGCTTTCCATGCACTGGGTACTGACTGGGTGTCTCCCTGAACAACTCCATTTATGAACAAATACTTTTTTTGTTTTGTTTTGTTTTGTTTTGTTTTTTTGCAGTTTTTGGCTAGGGCTGGGTTTGAACCTGCCACCTCCGGCATATGGGGCCAGCACCCTACTCCTTTGAGCCACAGGTGCACCCCAATAAATATGGGTCTTAAAGAGTCTTACAACCCAATGAGACAAGAGGGCACAATAGAAGATTGTTATTTCACACAATGAAATAATGGATTATAAAATAAGCAGTATTATCATTCTCATATTTCAACTTATTATGATAGGTTTTTAAATTTTAGAAGGATCTGGGGACCTCTGCAAGGCAACATGAACATGGAATTACAAACAGGTACAAGTGGCCCCAGCATGCAGTTTGCGACTAGACCAGTGAATTCTCTGGTCTAGGATCCTGGGAAACAAAATAGCACAAAACAAAACCCACAGCAATTTCAGTGTGAGTTTTAACTGACTTTGGTGACCTGACATTTAATGAG
The DNA here is from genome assembly GCA_963573935.1 of Arctocebus calabarensis. Classification (NCBI taxonomy): domain Eukaryota; kingdom Metazoa; phylum Chordata; class Mammalia; order Primates; family Lorisidae; genus Arctocebus; species Arctocebus calabarensis. The sequence continues at coordinate 19,046 of CAUYON010101779.1, read as the reverse complement.
TTTGCAACATACAAGGACTCGTGGACCCATAAAATTATTTACCACAAACAGGTCCATACTCCAAAAACAAACACCAATAGCTGGTGTGAGTTAGAATTGAGGTGCAGGGGATACGAGTATGTTCATAAATGAAACAGATGTGGATTTATATCCCCAAGATCTAGAACACTCGGGGAAGGCATTGAGGAGGGAAAGTCGTGTAGAAATCCAATATAATAGCCCAGGCATGAGGTGATAAAAGCTGGATGTGGAGAGAAAAAGACGGATGAGAGTAACATCACAAGGGAAAAAAAAAAAAAATCAACAGAATTTGGTAAAGGATTGAACGTGACATGAGCAGAAAAAACACAAAAGTGATGCTAAAGTTTCACACCTGGGTGGCACCACCCCTGGACATCCCTGAATTTGAGTTACCTTCTCTGTAAAGTGGAAATTAAAAATATTTGTCTCTATTTAAGATACAGATTTTCCTCAAGGCAAAGATACATGATCATTTAAAATGGGCTCAGAGAAAGACCAAAAAAAGTTAAATTGGATCATCAAAGTTGACTAATCAAGAACCCTCTAGCTGAAGTCTTCAGTTCTTTTTTTTGTCTTGAAGGTGAACTTTTCCTTTAGGCTCAGTGAGATGCTTTGGAAAGACAGTCAGTATACAACAGGGTAAACTACACAAAGAGAAAAGAAGAGAATACAGGTGGTTACTTGTTTCATCCTCAGGCTCCAAAATCCAAACAATTTCCAGCAATTTCCAGCCCCCAATGGGGGCTCTATATCCTCTCCTGGTAGCCTGTCACAACATTTATTCATTGACAAGAAGAAATATTCTTTTTCCCATCCAACCAAACTCCCAAACTCTTGCTGTGGCTTAAACCTGTTTCTCATCTGAGTCCAGGGACTGCGTAGCGAAACCAATCACGTTCATCATCCTAAACTGGGCAGTAGCTGTCATCGCCTCCTCTGCAGAGTAGGGAAATCGCAGAATTTGGTCACTAGATTTAAAATTGTGTACTGCATTCATCTTGTATCTGTTCTGACTCAGCTTAATTCAAAAGCACGGTTTAGATGAAGGCTTTAAGAGTCTCAAAGATTATAAAACTCTTGGGATTACTATTTTACTATTCCTTGACCCTTGCTATGAAGAGTCAGAACATGCAAGGCACAAAATAAACTGATTCTCTCCATGACTTCAGTTTCTTGTAAGCAACCCCTCATGAAATGCCCCCATGAGATCTTGCAACTCCAAGGGCCAGCTGTGATGTTGCAAATTAGCACCAACAATACACTCCCGTCTAGACCCCCCATTCATTTTTATACCTTTGCATACAGAAAAAAAAAAAAAAGAAGCTTTGAACTAGTAATGTTTCACACGCCCTTCAAGATTTTGAGAACTTTGTTTCTCTTTGAATTCGAACCCCGAACTCCGAACTCATAATTTACATTAAAATTTTTGAATGGGGAGTGATGAAGATGAGAGAGACAATGGTATATTTCCCCCACAATCTTACTTGTACTGCTAGTGTTTAAAACAAGAGTTTTGTCCCGAGATCCAGCTACTGAACACTCCAAAATTTTGCAGAGGCCAGCTAATGAGAGCCACTTGACAAATAAGTCAGTTTTTTTGGAGTTTTTCATGGTGAAAAACTGAATTATTGGTTTGGCTTGGGGTATGAGAAATCTCTTCCAACCAAGACCCCTCCATGAGGCCTATATTCGTGCCACTGCACAGCCCATATGCCTTTGGTGGCTGAGAAACTTTATAAACCAGGCGAGGTTACTTCTGTGGAAACTCCCCGTGTAAGGAAAGCTCTTCCACGGTGGAATAAATCAGGAGCAAGAGGGCACTGCCCTATAACAGTCCAGCAAGCAGGGTCTGGAATATCTCCCAGGAAATATTAATGGCTGGCCTTTACGAGTCTGCTTATTTCTACAGTCTGGCCTGCAGAGACAATAAACGCTGACAGTGTCCTATGACAGGAGCCACCTGATTAATCACCAGTTGCTACTTCTGACATTGGCAGAGGGGTGGGCAGGGCTGTCTGCTCCGGGAAGCTAGAGTATGTGGGAGAGCGCGCTGCAGCTGAAGGAAGGTTGAGAAATCACCCTCTTGCACTTGAAAGTTTTTGCTTTGGAGAAACACAAGTCATGATACCCTTATTTGCTATGTTTTCTCCTCTTCTAAAAATTTCAGAACGTTAGGGGGAACAAACGTTTTGTTTACATACTTTGTTCTTGTACAGACTGGGTGAAAATTATACGCATAAGTGTGGCCCTTTACCCAGATAATGTGCGCTGGACCGCTCCACCCAGCTTGATTTTTCACAGAGACTTACTTCCATATGTCGAGTGAAGCGCTGATCTATTAGTTCCAGTTTGGCACTGATACACCTGTTTGGTTCTCTTTCTTGCGATGTTTCACTTAGATGAACAGTTTCCAGTTCCCTCCAGGTTGTCCAAAAGGATACTAGAAACTTAGCTCAAGCAGCTGTATTTATTTGGTATTCATTCATGCATCCATCGATTGATCGATCCATCCATCCACTCCTTCATTCATATTTTACCATATTCCAAAAAAAATTTTTTTATACAGTGAACACAATTTTCATTTAGTGAGCCGTTAACTTGCAGGATCCTGAAGAAATGCAAAATCAGGGAGGAGCCTGTGGCTCTTTTGGGTAGCAAGTATCCCCTGGCACTAAGGCAAAGGGTTGATAAAGTGTAAAATCAAAGAAAAGAGGCACCACAACTAAAAACTGACTCATTTTGCAACTCCACTGAGGCTGGCCACAAGGTGAAACTGACATCCAGTAGGGAATATAAAAATAATACAGCATGGGCTCAGCGCCTGTGGCTCAGCAGGCTAGGGCGCCAGCCACATACATCTGAGCTGGCAGGTTCGAATCCAGCCTGGGCCCGCCAAACAACAATGATGGCTGCAACCAAAAAAATGGCGGGGCATTGTGGCGGGCGCCTATAGTCCCAGCTAATTAGGAGGCGGAGGCAAGAGACTTGCTTAAGCCCAGTAATTGGAGGTTGCTGTGAGCTGTGAGGCCACAGCACTCTATCCAGGGTGACAGCTTGAGGCTCTGTCTCAAAACAATAATAATAATAATAATAATACAGCATGAACTAACCATGAACACCTTCAAGGTAAGGCCACAGAGGCAACTGAAGTTATCTCCTTTGTCCCGGGTACCACATACATATATTTCAGAAGTTGAATAATGTTTGGCAGTATTGATGTCATACCCTTGATTTCTGAGCTGAAGAACGCGGGTTTGAAGGAGACTCTGCACAAACATCTGGCAAGGCTTCATCAGAGCCTGAGAGTCCAGTGTGCTCCGAGAGTCCCCCCAGTAGCTACAGCATCCCTCGCAGGGATATCTGAATCACTACAAAATTTCAACACAGTAAACTCAAAAAAACTGTAAGAATTCAAAACATTTTTTTTTTTAATAACATTATTCCAGAAAGGAAGCTGCCTCCTGGAGTCTGGGGCATTTGCTATGATGGGAGGGTCATGTATCCACCTTGCGTTGGGGTTTCAATGAAAAGGCCTCTGTTGATGCTTCATCTAAAGGTGCAGTGAGCCCTTTCCTTATCTTTCTGGGCTACAAAAGTGGACAGAATTTAACCCAAAGTTTTCAAACAGGTGATGCTGTTCTCTCCTCACTAGTCAGCAATATTTAAAGGGGAGAGAGACTCAAACCCAGACAGCTCCTGGCAGAGAGAGGAACAATGTAAGGAACACTCTGCCCAGGGAGGCTCTAAGCAGAGAGGGCAGGTGTCAAGACTGAAAGACACTAGAAGGTCTGGAGTGCTTAGGGGACACTGAGGCTTACAGACGGCTGCAATACCGGGGAGGTGGCGTGCTGGTGTAGGCTTGGATGTTAGGAGTTTGAGTGCTATTTGGATTGAATTGTGCAGAGCCTAGCGTGACCTGCTTAGCCGTCTAAATGTAATCTGGCAGTTGAGTTAAATCATCACTTTTGATTTTTAGGAATATACGTATAAATCTGTTCAGAGGACATACTGAAAGGGAAGCAGAAACAGAAGTATCTACTGATGGGAGAGAAAACAGGAGCCTGTGGTGGAATCTCCATGAAAGGTGCCATGGGCCTGACTTGAGGATGGGGGCAAGGTCAGGTTCAACAGGGAGAACCAGGGACTGGCACTGAGCACAAAGCATTTGAATTTCGCTGGTTTCCACCTTCAACGGACTCATCTGAGAATCACTTAACTGATGGCCCTCTCATCTCTGTAAGTCTGATGTGTTACGTGATCTGACGAAATTGCTAGTAAACCAGAGGCACCCTCCACACACGACAGTGATTTAAGATGTGCAGCGCCATCAGGAACTCAGCCCTGGAGCCACAGCTGGCCTGTCTGACCTCAAGCACATTACTCCGTGCCTCAGTTTCCCCATTAAAAGAGATTAAAATAAGTCAATGTATGTAAATGAGTAGATGAGTGTAAATGAGCTGATATATGCAAATTATGTATGCAAGGGAGTTGATATATGCAAATTATCACGTAGATTAGTATGTATGTAAATGAGCTGAGGTATGAAATGCATTTAGAACAGTACACGACTCTTGGAAATTGTTTTTCCCTTTTTAGCTGGGATTCAAATATCAGTGCTGAGTCAGAATTACAGATAATAAGTCCTCTGCACAATGCATGAACCCACCTTGCACCTTTGTTAGAAAAACAGTTCCCGAACCTGGTTTCCATGTGCAGATGACTCTGCGTTTCTCAGTTCAGGTTTGCGCTTGTCCCCGGGAAGAGGGGCGCGGCAGGGACCACATGGCTTCCCTCTGTATCTGCAGCTGCCCAGGCTGTCACCAAATGTCCAACTCTCTGCTTCCACCCACCTACTCACTGTCGGCTTGTGCCTGCTCTATTGCTGTTTCATTATTAATAATCCAAGATCGAGTTGGAAATTGCTTTGTGCTGTTAGGTGTCAGCACTGCCTCCTGTCTGCCTAACACCCCTCACAATAAAGAGCCACCCACGGGCTGAAAAGGCTCCCGGCTCCCCGGGGCACCTGGCAACTAGCCTCAGGGGGCAGCCCTTGGTTTCTCCTGTCAGGTGTGGAGCCACCCTCCGCTCATGTGCTCAGGGCTGCCATCAGCCAGACATCCCCTGGGAGCCTAGGGTGCTGACATGTCACACCTTAGCATGGCTCCCTCAGGAGCTGTGATTTTGGAGGGATCCCCCTACCCCAAACCCAGAATCTTGTATCCAGAGCACAGGGGTGTCCAGAGGGGACTGTCCCTGTGTTTAGGGGTGGGGAGTGAGGGGTAGCGGTGAGAGTCAGGACTGGAGGGAAGTGTGTTTCCAAGGGAAACAGCGCACCTGACAGCAGGTTGAACAACCTGAGCGTCACCTGTCAGACTTCCTGCAGAGTGGAAGTGACAGGTTGACGGCGCCACCTTTCCCGGAACTTATGGGGTCCCTTGGAACCTCCATGAAGTGAGGTGAGAGGTTCTAAACATTCATACTCTGTGGATGCAACACAAAGGCCAAGTTGCCACTTAGCTCTTCTAAAACAATTAGGAACAGAGCATAAGAGGATTAACAGGCAGGAAACTCTGGGCAGCGCCTGTGGCTCAGTGAGTAGGGCGCCGGCCCCATATATGAGGGTAGAGGGTTCAAACCCGGCCCCAGCCAAAACTCAACAAAAGAACTAGCCGGGCATTGTGGCGGGCGCCTGTAGTCCCAGCTATCGGGAGGCTGAGGCAAGAGAATCGCCTAAGCCCAGGAGTTGGAGGTTGCTGTGAGCTGTGACGCCATGGCACTCTACCGAGGGCGATAAAGTGAGACTCTGTCTCTAAATAAATAAATTAATTAATAGAACAGGCAGTGATCTCTGAATTTTAAAACCATCCCAATGTCAGGGCTGAATGAAATTGACGCCAATAAGCTACACTTTTCTTCCCCAGGAAAGAAATGAAATGGCACATTGTTGGACACAGCCTTCCACACGTGGCCCAGCAAGCCAACCTCCTCAAAGCTCTGGAAGGCAGGACCTACATTCCGGGGGCTCCAGGACTCCTCCCAAAGAGGAGAAATTCCCTGGCAAAAGTAGATATTCACGGAATTGAATTAACAAGCATCTCTGTGGTCACACAAGTAAATACCAAAAAGAGGTAAATAAGATCTATGGGCGGGGCGCATGCAGATGAGACAGGGGGCGGGGCTTCAGGTGACGGTGACGCTAGAGCTGGGCCCAAGGGGTGAGCTGCGTTTTTTCCAGGACAGATGATGAAGCGGAGATGAGCATCCCTAACAGAAGCGAGGGCGGGACAGGCAGGGAGGCGCTCACGAAAGGGCCTGTGTGCCAGCAGGACGAGGTGGCATTAAAGCCTCCTGCCTGGAGCCAAAATATTGAGAATATCGGGTGGTGCCTGTGGCTCAAAGGCGTTGGGCGCCGGCCCCATAAGCCGGAGGTGGCAGGTTCAAACCCAGCCCCGGCCAAACACTGCAAAAAAAAAAAAAAAGAGAGAGAATATTAGTTGACAAAAAAGCCCTGTTACTCACTGTGGTGAACGAAGAGGTTGGTAGTAAAGCAGAATTCCTTAACTTTTAATTTAAATACTTGGACACGCAGAGACAGAGAGAACAGCTGACTTTCTGTGTGTATCGTGTAACGATGAGTTTCCTTCTATAATCTGACAAGAACTCTTCCTGACTCCTGTCAAGGCTTTAGCGCATCCTCTAATACGCAACTACTCAAACAGAAAATGCATTCAGCAACCGTCCCCCCGTCGCCACTTTCCAAGCCTGGGAGTAAGTGAGATGCTGGTCCCGGGATCACTGGAGTGGAACAGGGTCATGCATATTTCCCTTGCAAACGAACGTGTCTTCCCAATACTACGCTGGTATCCAAGTAAATGGAGACTGAAGTGACTCAATCTGAATGTTCAGAGAGGGCAGGCAGGATAATGACATGGGGGCTTCCCGTAGCCTTCTGAGCTCTGATCCTGGGTGAACAAACATTTATCCAGCACCTTCCATGTTCTGGATGGATCTGACATCACAGCAGTCAAATGGGATCTGTCCTGAAGAGGATGACAGACCCAACACAGTGGATAAACGCTGAGTTAGAGCCCAGCCCGGGCTACCACAGGAGGCTGCCAGTGGCCAGCCTGCTAGTACCAGCTGCTATTACCTCTCAGCATCTACCCCTTGCCTCCTTGACCTTGGAGGGCAGCTAAGTGTCTCACCTCTAGCTAGATGGGATTGGCTTCAATTTGGTCCTGTAGCCAAAATCACCTGTGCTTCTTTCCTTTATAGGTTTAAATCACCAGTGTCCAGCCTGTGGCCCCGGGGCAGCATGTTAATTTTGTGAGGACTTTTTTTGCTTAACTGTGATGTTGAATATCACAAAAAGTATGCCTGGACCTTTTTTTTTGCTAAACAGCTTTCATTATTGTTGCATTTAATGTGTGGCCCAAGACAATTCTTATTCTTCTAATGCATGGCAGAAAAAAGATTGGGTACTCCTGGAAATCCTAGTTTGAGGCCTAACTCGTATTACCTGTTACCCATCTCTTGCACAGAGACATCTAAAGCGTCCTCACCTCCCCATAGATCTGGGAAGGTCTAGAACATCTCACCAAGCCCTGAGCTCCTGAGGCTGATTGAAGAAGCACTCACATGGTCCAGAACAAGGCCTCAACCCCTTGGTTTCTCCAGCCTGGTCACTGGAGCCTCAGTTACCCCTGGGAAAGTATGATTAGCTTCTGTGTTTTATACATAAGAAGTTTAAGGCCCAGAGAAATTAAATATCTTCCTTAGGGTCACACCACAAATGAAGGAGGAATCTGGGACTTGCTGGCTGTGATAAAGACACAGAAGGTAAAGCTTTGGCTTCTGGTGACCTTTCTGCAAAGAGATCTGGATTACCTCCGACCTCAAATTCAAGTCCACTTTAGAGCTAAAGCCTTTTCATATTTTTTGCTAATCAAAGACTTATATAAAATACCAAGTTTTGATATTATCCCAGTCATATGAAAAACTCCAAAAATCTATACATTAAAAAAAAAAAAAAAAAAAAAAACGCTATCTGTTTTTGCTTCCATCACATAGTGGGGGCGTCCGTCACACAGTGCCTGGTACTTTTGTGCAGGCACTTGGAAATGTCAGTTAACTGAATGTGTTGGGGTAACACACGGCCTGCATTGAGAGAGATGACCCTTGTCCCTGTTCCAGGTGTGTGTTACACCATGGAACTCTCAGGTTGGGTTAATAGAGGAAATTGAGTCCTCCTGGCTATCAGTTTCACACACTGGGGAAATGGGATGGCTGTGATGAGCCACGGCAGGAATGGGGAAAGGAAGAAACAAAAGGTTTTCATAAAGATCAATGTGCTAAAATTCGGGTATTTTTGTCCAACGCTTGTTTCGCAGAGAGAACAGGTTGTAGTCAGCGCTAACCTGATGTGCAACTGTCCATCTGGAGTTAGTGTCCCCCGCAAGCCAGAGCTCCGACTCAGAACTGCATCTGTCTCCCCCAGAGCAGCCACGAGCCACGATTTCCCCACTGCACCCCCCGGGCGAGTCCCTCCAGGTCTCTGTTCTCTAAGCCCTGCTGAATGTATATGCCACTTTCTCCCTTCCAAACTGCTAAATGACTATGGAATAAGTGGTCCACAAAATTAACTCCCCCACCCCCACAAATCCTGATTTTCAAGGCACAAGAGCTGTGCTTAGTAAATGCTCATTGGGTAAATGATTCTCCTTCTCCCTGGCACTGGATCATGTCTGAATCTTAGACACACCATGTTCTGCATATATTTCCTTTCACCTTTCTGCCCAAATGCTCACTAGTACTTCCTGCAAACCATCAAAGTATGCAGGAGATGATTTTTTCTTGTCTGCCCATTATCTTCCATTATCTTCCAGTTGGACACAGACCTCCTTCCCTCCAATCCTGTATTCTGCAGAGAGTCTGCAGTGGCCCTTTCTGGATACTCAAGCTGATCTCACCTGAGTCTGTCCCTGGAATTTTTGAGTTTTGAGTTTAGGGCCACAGAGGACGAGAGTCTGTCCCGTCTGCTGGCAGAAGCTATAAGACATGACACTTTGGAGCTATGGGGAGTTGTCAGAGGAAAAGCTTGCCTGAAATGAGGAAGAATGAAGTCAAAATGTGGAAAGAAGAGGCCTGGAGCACTCGGTCAACCCCAGTTCTAGGCGTTCCTGACCTTCCCACAGTCTGGGTCCATGAGACAGCAGAATCCTCCCAATCACGCCCACCACCTGCCAGCTTGAGTTTCTGTTACTTGAAACAAAAAAGACTTGTTAACACAAACCCTCCTTAGGTAGATGACATACTCCCTGGGTGTAGGACAGCTACAACTCTGACTTTAATCTTTCATGTGTAAATTACATAACCTAATGTTTGTACTCTCATATTAATCTGAAATTAAAAATAAATGAATAATACCCCCCATTCTCCTTTATCCCCTTCCTCTCATCCCCATTTCAGACTGTGACCTCTTCCAGGACACCCATTATTCAAGATAACTTCAGAATCTCACCTACCCTGGGTGCCACCCTCATATCTTAACAGGGCCATTTTCCAAGAAGAGTAGAAAATATTGGAATTTTGGAAGGTATGAAATTTCTCTTTTATTACTAAAAGGAGAATAGAGATGTCGTATTATTTGTTTCTTTTTTATTTCAGATTAATATGAGGGTACGAACCATTGGGTTATGTAATTTACATAGGAAAGGTGTTACCTGGGTTGGAAGCATATGACCCGGAATAGTAAACAGCTTTCTAAATGGGCTTGAACAAAGCCCCTTACTACACTCCATGACAGAGGAAAAGCACAACTTCCTCATCCCCTACTCTCAGAGGGATTCTATCCAAACACAAAGGATGTGTGAGTTCTCTTAAAAAAGTCTGCATAAACACACACATTTTGCATGCAACCATGATCTAGGCATGTGAACTAACTGCAGGGCAAATGCATGGGGTATGCCAAAGGGTTAATAAAACTACAGCCTTCCCTAATGGCTGTACTATCAGCTGTCGTCACAAAGCAGTGTGGACACTGTAGGAATATTATGGTTTATTCGGTAAAAATAATAATAAAAAGGAGGGGAGACAAAACCTTAACAGGAAGCCAATTATCAGCCAAACTTCAGCCTTACGTTCCATGGTAAGGCAGAGGTATGGTAATAATAACAGGCATTTTTAGTTTGAATTGTCTACCTAAATAATAATTTTTTAAGTCTTTCAAACAGCAATTTTTGGAATCCTAAAAGGATTCTAAGGGTAGAACTTAAGGAGATTAAGTCTACTTATCCAACTTATTTTGACATTCCCGAAGTAACCAGCACATAGGAGATACCTAATATGTGGCCTTATGGATGAACAGATGAATGAAGGCCTGGTGGGCAAATGGTAGGCAAATGCAGGGGGAATAATCACATGACTCTATTATACCCTATGTTTTAATGACTTGCCATTCAGGGAGTTCTCTATTTGCCCAGCATACAGCTAAACATTTGGGGCTATGAAATAGTATGAACCAAGATCCCCAACTCAAGAAGCCTGCAGACTTAGTGGAGAGGTAACCAATCCCCTAACACAAGGACAGCAATACAGCACAAGTAGTGGCCAGTGAGAAAAATCTGTGCTATGGGTAGTGCGTGGTACGAAACACAGAGAGGGTACAAAAAGGGAACAGGTGTGGGGTCCTGAAGAAACTTAGCTAGATTTGCAAGAATGATGGTTTAGACACAGGAGACAGAGGGGTAGATGATGAAAAGAGAGGCCACAGTGGGAAGATAGCCGTGATGGGTTCCAGAAATGCAGCCTCTCTCAGCAGTATCTCCACAGAGCATGAGTCAAGAAGTACTCACATCCTATTTTGATCAACAAGAGCTGAAGTCAGACCTCTCTGTGGTCACTGATCTGGTGGTGTAGACACAGAATTCTCAACGGAACTGAATTGCCCAGATCCCTCATTATGAGATCTGCCAATGAAGTTCATGAACTTGTCACCGTGCACTTACCTTGGCAGCACTGTACAGAAGGCTCGGTAGGGTTTCATAACCTTAATATACCGTGTCCTAGAGCTGTGTTCATGTCAACACATGGTGGTGTCTTGCTGAGTGGTGCTTGTCATTGGTGTTACGTGTTTTTGTGTATCCTTGTGAGAATGCTAGAGCTTGAATCAGAGCAATGAACAAACATTAAATTTCTTGTTAAATTTGGAAAGAGGGAAAGTGAAATCAGGGACACGTTAGTCCAAGTTTAGGGAGGGAGAGAAAACCACCCTGATGAAGAGAGTTCAGGGAGGCCAGTAACAAGCAGAACTGATGAAAGCATTTGTAAAAACTCAGTGAATTGGGTGTCAAATTGTCAGCTGGCTGTGAGAAGCAGAGCAGACCAACTAAATATCTAAAGAGAAACAGAAAAATCTTAACTGAAAATCTTGGCATGAGAAAGACGTGTGTAAAAATGACCTCAAACAAGCTCAAAAGCAAAGGAGAGTCGAAGTCTGTCAAGACCTTTTAGAAAGGCAGATGATGTGTTTGGACAGTGTTATCTCTGATGATGAGACATGGGGGTAGCAATACAATCCTGAAACAAAGTGTCAAAGTACACAACAGAAGTCAGCCAAATCTCCACCACCAAAAATTCTGTCAGTCTAAATCAAGAGTCCAAATTATGTTACTGACCTTTTTTGATATCGGTGGGATTATTCATTATGAATTTGTACCAACTGGACAGTCAACTATGATTACTATTTGTAAGTGCTGAAAAGTTTGCACGAAAAACTTAGAATTAAAGACCTGAACTTCTCACTGACAACTCATGGCTCTTGTATCACAACAATGCACTAACTCACACAGCACTATCTATGAGGAAGTTTTTAGCATCTAAATAGATAACTATGTTGGAACACCCTCCCTACTCACGTCATCTGATCCCTAGTGCCTTTTTTCTTTATCTGAAGATAAAGGAAATACTGAAAGGGAGACACCTTGATTACATTCAGGACATCAAGGGTATTAAGACAACAGCTCTGATGGCCATTCCAGAAAAAGAGTTCCACAATTGCTTTGAAGGGCAGACTAGGTACTGGTGTCAGTGCCTAACTTCCCAAGGGGCTTACTTCAATGATGACTGTAGTGATAGTCAGAATGAGGCACTTTATCTGATAAGTTCATGAACTTAAGCCAGACCTGTATAGCCTGGGCTGGGATTAAATACCACATCAACTGCAAAGATGCTGTCAGAACCCTAGCTTTGGCCCTGAGTTTTCACTGTGCTTGAGGAAGGCTGACGTACAATGGGTCTTTCTCCAATGGAATTTAGGACTTTTTTTGTTTGGGTTTGTTAAAAATCATTTTCAAAATTAATTTACTTTGGTATGGTTAGTGCATAGATATATGAGCCACATGACAATCCATATTTAAATCGAGAGAAACAACGACACAGTGACAATTACAAAGCTATCCAAGATAATGAGGGAAGAAAGCCATGAAGCTGTCAGCGGCAGAGAAGGACAGCCGGTCTCAGCCCCGGCCCGGTGCACTACCCGGCAGAGGCAGCCACAGCATGCCAGCAGGGACATTCATTCATTGTGCTTCTTCTGAAACTGACATGACTCCGTAAGATGAGAACAGAGCGACAGTAACACACAGCCCAGAACAGGAACTGGAACTGAAGATCACAGCCCAGGCCCACCCTGCACCAGGTACGTGATTGTGGGCAGATTCCATGTATCTCTTTGAGTTACCTTCAGGATAAAAGAGGGGTAGTAATAATAGGACCTTCCCACAGAGCTGTAACGAGGATTTAATTAAATGTGAAAACACTCAGAACAGTGCCTGACACAAAGCAAAAGGCCAATATATGTTGTATGATATTGGAAGAACTGGAAACAGCACCTAGGCTCTCCCCATTGTCTATGAAAAGCTGTGAAGCTGTGTCACCTCTGGGATTTCTCTTGCCCTCTCTGAATCTCAGTGTTCTCACCTATCAACAGCACTTCACCCTTGCCCATGCTCTGGCTCACCTCTCAGAGCTGTATTAAGAATTCGGTGAAATGCCATAGGTGAACAGTTTTGTAAACAAGGCCTTACACAGACGTGAAGGATCACCGTAGCTGAATGGAGCCCAAGGTCATAATTCCATCCAGCCATTTATTCACCTAACATGATGGTTAATGTGTCAAAGTGGCTGGGCCCCAGTTTGGACCCAGATCCTTGGGCTAATATTATTCCAGATATTTTTGTGACGCTATTTTTTTAGATGAGATTAACATTCAATGAGTAGACTTTCAGTAAAGCAGCTTACCCTCTATAATGTGGGGGAGCCATTTCTAATCAGGTGAAGGCTTGACTAGAACCAAGTCTGACCTTCACTGAGCATGAGGCAATTCTGCCCCCAGTCTCATGAGCCACCTGCACGGCTGCATAAGCCAAATCTTTAGAATTAGTCAATCTCTCTCTCTCTCTACACACACACACACACACACACACATACACACACTCGGTTCTGTTTATCTAGAGAACTCCAACTAGCATTTACTGCACGCCTATGATGTGATGAGTTCATACCCATGACACTGAGGCAGCTCTGTGGGGAGGTTGTCATTAACTCCCGCTCTTCACCTTGTAAATAGCTAAAACAGAAGGAGTCTGCCTACAGTCCCATACCTGGTTGCTGGTGGAGCTGGGCGATGAATCCCGGGTTCTAGAACTTGCGTGCCTGATGCCTACACGGTTCTGTTTCTCTGGAGAACTGTGACTATTACATCTAGTGCTCACTGCTCACCTATGATGGCCAGGCACTGTGTAATGATTTGCATTAAAAGGGGGACAAGAGAGACAGGGCCCTGCCCCCATGGAGCTTACAGTCAATAAGGATCAGTCATCTAAAGGGTGATAAATGCAATGGGGGGAAACTTAGTTATGAAAGCAAATAGGGGGCACCCAACCTGCACAGCAGGAGTGGGGTAGGGAAAGGTGGCAGGAACGAGTCCCCAAGGAAATGGCATTTCCACGGTTACACACAGGATGGACGGAATCAGCCCAGCGAAGGGTGAGCACAGGCTCCCTGGGAACCTCTGTAAGAGCCAGCTTCCTTCTAGACACCCTGCGTCCTTCCTGCCCCCAGAGTCACCACTTGCACTTAGGACAGAGCAGACAGCCTGGCACTAGGCCCCTGGCACCTTCTGAGCCCCCACAGGGTCCTACCTTGCTACTTTTTCCCACTTTTTAAAGAATGGGGAAGGGGGGGTTGTGGGAGGAAGAACTACAAAGCCTGTTCTTTCCATTTCCTGTGATTATATGAAAATAATAAAATGGAAAATTTCCATTTCCACTGATTTCTATGAAAACACCACCCAGGGAGTATCTTACTGATTGGATTCTTAAAATTTCGCCCCTCACTGAAAATCTTCTGGTGTAAACTGGGTGAGATATTTTCTTAAAATATTTAAAACAAAGAGCAGATCGAGTGTACCGTGACAGCGGATGAAAGTGACTGTCCCTTGGCTGGTTATGGGCTGAGGCATCCCAAGGCCTCTCTCCTTCTTCCCAAAACTGGGGAAAAGAGTGGGATGTGATCAAGCTGCTGAAGGAAATAACCTTTGAGGGGCAAAAAGAGTCTCCTTTTTCCTGGAAAAACCCAAAGCGCTCCATAAAGGTAACCTTAGGCCTCCTGTTTAAAGGCTCAGAGAAACTTACTGATGACACACTCCTTACAGTGTGTTAGGAGTTTACGAGTTGGTTCCATATTGCCTGATCCCATTCTCCCTGCACATCCCAGGACATAAATGCCACTTTTCTAGCATGTGCCTGGCCCCTGAGGCTCCTCTACTAAACCAAACTCACGACGTGGTCTCAGTCCTCTGGCCGTCACCCCACGCTGGCCTGAGCTGCTCCAGCCTAAGTCGTGCTGTAGGTTTTCAAAGCATTAAGAAGGGTCCTAAATGCAGTGCAGGTGGCCCTCAGGGAGGTGGGGGGGGCTGAGCATTTATTTCAGGGCCCTGCTGGTAAACCAGAGCCCACCTGGGAGCACCCAGGATGGAGCAGGCGAGAATGCTTCTTTGCAGGCCACGACATTGTGTCTCACACTCCAGCAGAGAATTGAAAATGGAAGCCTAGGAAGCAGGCACTGGGAAACGGAGACCGATTTTAGAAACACTGGTTTCACTTCTGATTAGCTGCAGCTGGCCCAGTGCTCCACTCAAGACCCCACTGAACATTCACTGTTGTGGGTAAACAGACCTCAACTGAGCTGTCGATGGACAACATTCCAATCTGAATAGATGTTATAGCATGGAACACACAGGTAGACCAAGGGAACAGGACTCGGCAGGAAATCTGTCCCAAGCGCTCACTAAATGCTACTATAATGGTTCCATTTTGGGTTGTTTTTTTAATCTGGAGAGTTAAAGACTTAAATTTCAGTGCTGAAATTTACAACTAAGTGTTACAGAGGACAGAACAGATCTAAGATGGACTTGTAAAGCGATAGAAGAGAAGCGAAAGTTAATGGTGTAGCTCTGAGTAGCTAGAGGATTTTTATTTCAGAAACCATTAAATAGTCTAAAGAAAACACATTTTTCTTTTAAGAATGTATTAGGATGATTTTCCCCTTCCATAATAATACATTTCAGTTCAATGAAGCATTAGAAAGGGATTGAAATAGTTTTATTTGATGCAAGTCGGTCAGCAGGCAAGAACAGCATTTCCTACTCTGTGTGAAGCATAAAGGAAAACTTTCTAATTCACTCAGCAGTTCGGAGTCACCTTTTTTTTCATAAAACACAGCTATCAATCCCATTTCAATGGGACAGTTCCAGCAAATTGTGATTAACTTTCCTTTCATCCACTGGTAAGAGAAAGACATAGAAAGATAACATCTTAAAATATTCCTACGATTAGCTTAAAATATTCCTACTATTTCCATTCTCTTTATATCAGTAATTGTCTAATCATGCTGAGTTCAACTAAAATGGGGGTTTGGGACAAAAAGTGATCAAAAGCCCATTATAATGCATTGTATTGCCCTTTGGTTAATTGAGACAGTGACATTTATTCCAGGGAGAATTCCCTTATTTTATCTCATATTTTCATTCCACAAGTCAGGATGCTAATTGGGAATTACAGATATTCCAGGAGGTCCCAAATCTATCCTCCAATTATAATAAAGGTTGCTAGCTTTTTAGAAGTCTCCTTATAAAAATTCTGTTCCTCCTCTTCTAAACAATTACACATAAGCACACACACTCACATACAAGCCTACCATCACCAGTTAATACCTAAAAATACAGAAAGATTAGAATTAAGATCTTAAGTTACAGAATTGGGAGGAGGCTCATTTGGATTCCCTGAGCTCAGGAGTTTGAGACCAGCCTGAGAGCCCATCTCTACCAAAAGTAGAAAAAACTAGCCAGGCCTTGTGGCAGGTGCCTGGAGTCCCAGCTACTTGGGAGGCTGATGCAAAAAGACCACTTGAGACTAGTTTGAGGTTGCTGTGAGCAGTGACACCAGGGTGACAGTGTGAGACTCTATCTTAAAAAAAAAAAAAAAAATGGGGAGAAAAGATTATGAATCTCCTGTTCAAATTCTAACTTACAGTTTAAACTTTTGTCTTTTCCTACATAAATGGATTGAGAAGTTAATTCTTTTTGTTAGGCCTGTTTGCTCTTATGCAAAATGAGAGGCTGGGAAACACTGGTCTTTAAGAAAGTTCCTTGGTGAGGGATGTGGGCAATGTTTGCTATTTGCCAGCTAAGCTCATCTGCTCCCTGACATAACTCCCCCAGAGCAACTCACACCCCAAAGAAGTGGGGCCAGCAACTGGGTCATGTCATATTGATGTTTTGGGGCATGTTTACATCATTCTCTCAGCTGCCTCCTTCAGGAAGGACCCTACCGAGTGCTCAGTCCCAAATCAGGATCACAGAAGGACTCAAGCATTACAAAAAAATATTTGACATTTATTGTATGTCCTTTCCATGAGCTGGCATTGGAGGTATACGAAAATGTAAAGAACATGACTTCTCCCAAGAAATTAACAACCCGGTGAAGGAAATTGACAAGGTAAGGAACTGAATTCTAGATATTTCTTATGGATTGTAGTTATACATATGAGTATAAAAAGGTTTTCAGAAGATCCAATCTCCTCATTTGAAGCAGGCACGGGGGAATTTAGAGAACTGGAAAATGCAGAATCTCTAGAAAGAAAATGGACTTAACATTCTCTTTCTCTTCCTGTACCCTGAAAGCTACAATAGCAGACCTGGGATGTATGCCGACACTCCGGGTTACAGGACCCTATTCCTCCCTGAGCACCCAAAGACCTTTCATCCAGTTTGCTCCATGTAGACAGCTCAGGCCAGGAAAGCCAGAAGATGAGTATTTTATACATGGTAATATATCGTCCTATCAGAAATCTGATCTAATTAAACTGAAATGTGCTGCTTGCCCCTCCTACTTCTCCATCTGATAAGACAACAGAAAATATCACACTTATGGTGCATCTTAGAAGGGACAGGTGAAACCTACTAAATGCAGAACACAAATGTGTTCACATAATAAACAAGAAAATTTCATGAAGGTTATGTCGAACAGTTGGACAAAAATATTTCAGATTGTATATGAAGCCCCCACACTGTACTCCATGATTGCACTAAATGTACACAGCTATGATTTAATAAATAAATAAACAAAATAAATAAAATTTCTGCAGAAAAAAGACAACAGAAAATGACATCCAGACAACTTGACCAACAGTCAAGACAGCCATATGGATGATGAAGAACAAAGGTGACTTCACACTTTCTTTACACGTCTTTATCGTGACTTCTCTATCCAGGCGCCTTTAATGGAGAACATCCTCCCTATAGTTCCCAGTAAATTCAAGAGAGGCACAGCATATAAGAAGCGCCCACGATTTAGAGGTTTTCCCCGAGAAACAGCGAGCTCCTCCCCGCAGCGTCACCTGCGTTTCCGGAGCTCTGGGTCAGCCCCAATTGCCTGACCACGAAGTGCGCATGTGCAGCCCGGTGGCTGTCACAGGCTAAGACCGGGGCGAAATCTACATGCATGGGGCAAAAGACGCTGCGAAAATTATGAGTCAGAACATTTTCCCCAAGTCTCCTTTTTCCGGAGATATGTTGGAGGAGGGGTCAAACTAAAATATCAAGAAAGGAAGGAAGAAACAGCTACCAATCAATTCTAACTACACGAGCTTAGGAGACTCAACCAAAACCAACTGAGGGCAGAAAAGAATTAGCAAGGGCGGCACCTGTGGCCCAAAGGAGTAGGGCGCCGGCCCCACCTACGGGAGGTGGTGGGTTCAAACCCAGCCCCGGCCAAAAACTGCAAAAAGAAAAAGAATTAATTAGCAAGTGAAAGGTCACATGAAGGGCACCCCCTAGAAGAGCCAACAGTTTAATTTACAAAGGTTGATGGCTATAGTGATGAATGTGTAGGTATTATTGGTGAAGTATTTTCCCCTTCCTTTTTCCCCAGCAGCACACCTAAATAGCTAACTCCCAATCCACTTTTTTGGACTTTTGTGTCTAAGGATGTAGAGGCTCTGAGTGACTAGTGGGGTCCAGAATTTTCTGTAACATTTGAATTCTTTACTTCATATAGACCTGAAATGAATTTTAAAGATGGGCTCAAATTTTTGCTCTTGTTCTGGATAAAGCTTTAGGATGAGGAAGGGAAGAGATGATAAGGAGGAACTGTACAATTTGTGTATATTGTTTAAACGACCCCTGGTGGGCTGGAAAGCATGAGATTTTTACCCTGGACATACCTGGCCTCACTTCCTGAAGGAGACAGCCATCCTTCCCCTTTTTACTTGTTGAACTTGAACAGTGAATTCTAGCTACAGAATATCTTTTTAAACATCTCATCTTTGAGACAGAGCCTCAAGCTGCCACCCTGGATAGAGTGCTGTGGCATCACAGCTCACAGCAACCTCCAATTCCTGGGCTCAAGCGAGTCTCCTGCCTCCGCCTCCCAAGTAGCTGGGACCCACAACGCCTGGCCATTTTT
>CAUYON010101778.1:0-27862 GCA_963573935.1 Arctocebus calabarensis | reverse complement strand
TAGTCCCAGCTACTAGGGAGGCTGAGGCAAGAGAATCGCTTAAGCCCAAGAGCTGGAGGTTGCTGTGAGCAGTGTGACGCCATGGCACTCTACCCAGGGCGATAAAGTGAGACTCTGTCTCTACAAAAAAAAAAAAAAATAAAAAAAAATAAAAAATGTTAAGATCCTGCCCCATCTGCCTTAAATTCTGTGAATAATACTTGGGTAGTACATTTTATTTTCTGTGAATAATACCTGGGCAGTACATTTCATTTTTAGTTAAATACAGCTTTCCTACTGATTGCTACCATAGGTACTGTGGTATCAACCAAATAAATTCTCTATAGTTAGGCCTCAATCATGCCCCATTTATCCTCTTTCCTGTGGCAATTCTAGCATGTTCTCCATCCATTATTGCATTCTCTTACTTATAAAATCCTATTATTTATTGAGTAAATTTGTTCATAAGTGGGGCATCTCAGTGCTCTTCAGAAGTAATGAAAATAACTTTTGGCTTTCTGTTTACTACTTTCCTTCATTAATACCTTTTCTTTTTCACTTTTTAAAATCTTTGAACAATTTTACTCACCTGTCTTTGTCACTTTTCCATTCTGTTACTTGATACATCATGTGCTTTTAAGATAAACAGATGTCACTAACATCAAATTAAGTTTATTTACCTTTTATTATTATTATTTTTTTGAGACAGAGTCTGAAGCTGTCACCCTAGATAGAATGCTGTGGCATCACAGCTCACAGCAACCTCCAATTCCTGGGCTTAAGCGAGTCTCCTGCCTCCACCTCCCAAGTAGCTGGGACTACAGGCGCCCGCCACAGCGCCTGGCCATTTTTTGGTTGTAGCCGTCATTGTTTGTTTGGCAGGCCAGGCTGGATTCGAACCCACCAGCTCAGCTGTATGTGGCTGGCGCCTTAGCCCGTTGAGCCACAGGTGCCAAGCCATATTTACCTTTTAGAATGTTTAAACTTCTTTCATCTACTCACCACAATTATGTAGGAAAAAATCCTTTCTTATTCCTACATTCTATAACAATATTATTTGATTTAGGTTCTGTATTCTGGCCCTCAATTTCATTGTGCCCAATGTTATAGTAGAGCTATTGAAATGTATGACGTGCACAGTGTTGTTTCTTTCTTTCTTCTTTTTCTTTATTTTGAGAGAGGCTACAGTACAATGACAATCATCACAATTCACTGCAACTTCCAACTCCTGGGCTCATGTTATCCTCCTTGCCTTGGCTTCCCAAGTGGCGGGTGTTAAAGACCGAAAATAAGAAATTATTCCGAGACATGAACAAAAGGAATTGGATTCCAGGAAGCACTCATTCCTTCCTGGACAGGACATTTCTTCTTGGGCGGGTCCCTATCAGCAGGGATTACCACACCCTGGCATGGGCCACCACACCCAGCTAATTCTTATTCATTTTTTGTAGAGATGAGGTCTCACTATTGCCCAGGCTGATCTCAAACTCCTGTCTCCAAGCAATCTTCCTGCCTACGGTTCTGAAAGTATTAGGATTACAGGCATGAGCCATAGCACCCAGACCAGAATGTTGTTTCTTTCTTAAAAATAAATGATAGATCAGTGACAAATAAATACTATTTTACCCATACTTTGTCTTTTACAACCTCTGTGACTAATAGCATGTCCTTTTCTATAGGACAGATGGTTGGGACAGAAGAGGGGACTGAAAAGGAGCTGCTAGTAGTTATTCCCAGAAAGGAAATGAATTTCCTAACTCAGTCTCATTAGCACTATTCATTAATTAACCGAGCTTCTTCCCAGCCCTCCCACTGCCTACAATGTCCTTTTATTAGCTAATCTTTCTAAGCAAATGCTTTTTTTTTTTGAGACAGAGCCTCCAGCTGTCACCCTGGATAGAGTGCTGTGGCATCACAGCTCACAGCAACCTCCAATTCCTGGGCTCAAGCGATTCTCTTGCCTCTGCCTCCCAAGTAGCTGGGACTACAGGTGCCCGCCACAACACCTGGCCATTTTTTGGTTGCAGCCGTCATTGCTGTTTGGCGGGCCCGGGCTGGATTCGAACCCGCCAGCTCAGGTGTACGTGGCTGGTGCCTTAGCCCGTTGAGCCACAGGCACCGAGCCGCAAATGCATTTTTTAAGTAAGTACTATCCTTCCTTTTTTTTTTTTTTTTTTGAGACAGAGCCTTAAGCTATCACCCTGGGTAGAGTGCAGTAGCAGCACAGCTTACAGCAACCTCCAACTCCTGGGCTCAAGCGAGTCTCCTGCCTCCGCCTCCCAAGTAGCTGGGACTACAGACGCCCGCCACAACGCCCTGCTATTTTTTTTATTGCAGTCGTCATTGTTGTTTGGCGGGGCCTGGCTGTATTCATACCCGCCAGCTCAGGTGTATGTGGCTGGCACCTTAGCTGCTTGAGCCACACGCGTCAAGCCAATACTGTCCTTTCTAGCTATCATCTGATACTTTTTTGGTTCAGCTTCTAATCCAGCTTCTTCATATCATGAAGTAAAAGAAAATACTTCTTCAAGTTGACACTGTAGTCAGTAATTCTGACAACGACTTTTTTTTGAGTCAGAATCTCACTTTGTCACCCTCGGTAGGTGCCGTGGTGTCATAGCTCACAGCAACCTCAAACTCTTGGGCTTAGGCGATTCTCTTGCCTCAGCCTCCCAAGTAGCTGGGACTACAAGAGTATGCCACAATGCCCAGATATTTTTTTGTTGCAGTTTAGCCGGGGCCGAGTTTGAACCCGCCATTCTCGGGGCTGATGCCCTACTCACTGAGCCACAGGTGCCACCCTGACAATGACTTTCAAAACAATGTGTAATCACATGAGATTACAGTTTTAGATCATCTTATCAGAGCATCTGAGATCTATACTTAGCTCTTTCTGTGCTTTTCCTTAAGTAACTGAAATAACATGAAATAGGACCATGAAATGTCCCTTGAAGTGGAAATCCAGCAATATACTGGGCTTTATGGTCCTTTAAAGAAATGCACCATTCACAGGGTGCCCATAAAGTTTGTGCCTTTAAAATAGTCGGCTATTTTAAATTGCACACGAACTTTATGGACGCCCTATATATATCAGATGATGGTATTTATTTTGTCAGAAGATGACAGACAGTTCAAACTCACCTGCTCATGCCTGCCTCCAAACTATCAAGCAGTCTTCCCAATTGGGCAAAGGCCCCTTTAGTCAGAAATGTTGGGAGGAGAATCCAGGAACACAACTGGAGCTTGGCTCCACGGTTCTTTTTCCCTTTTACCCAACTGCCTAGTGGCAGACAGAGGAGAAAAGGTGGAAAAGCCAGGCTTTCATGGCATCTCTCACGTCTCTGGCTCAAGAAAATCACCAACAGCAGGAAATCATAGCCAAAGAAAGCCAGAGTCACATTTTCAAGGCTTCTGTCTAAATCCCTGCAGGAAAATACTAACTCCAAAGTCTTTCCTTAAGTTATTCAACTTACAATTATAAAGGAAGGCTAAGGGAAGAAGCATTTATAACCTCACTCCTGTGGTTCTGAGGTATTAGGAGTGAAGGTGTTTCCTCTGAGTAGTCTGAGGATGGGGTAGAAAGGTAGCTCTGTTAGGAACAGATACCTTACATAGGATATGTGACTTGTCTGTGTTCTTAAACAATAACAAGTAACCTTTGGAAAGGGTAATAGCATGCAGACAATGCCCATTTCATTCCCTTAGTGAAGTCAGACTATTAAATGGTGAAGCTCATGCTCTGAGAACAAATACTATAAAAAGTGAAAAGAGTTCTTAAGTATATATGAACTCTAGAGAAAGATGAAATCAGGGCTTAAGAATGGAGACACAATTTCTATTAATCTCTTGGAATGAATTTGAATTTCAAATCTTATTGTTTTACTGGGATACTACTGCCCAAAAGAAGATCCTGTGATCTAAGTCCCCAAATAAAAAAGAAAGCAAAACACTCATACATGCAAGCAGGCACATGGGCATTCATGCACGCATACAGACACACACACACTCTCTCTCTCTCTCAAGCTTCATCGTCAGCACACAAAGGGCGTGCATGCTTACAAACACACACCGGTCAAAGTGCAGACTGATAGAAGGCAAGTGGCAGAAGCTCCCAACAGGGCAGATAATTACAATCAAAGCATCAACTCACAGACTCTGAGGAGATTTTCTTCAAAAGCTCAGCCCCTGGGGTTCCAACGAGTCTTAAAATGAGCTTCAACTGATCAATATCTAATGATGGACTATAAAGGAAAATGTTGGGACAAAATAAAAGTGGAAAACAAATAATAACAAACAAAACAAAAACAAACCAAACATCCTAAGAACAAAAATTAGAAACCCCAAACCTAGCTAACATGATGAATCCATCCATCTAGGTCAAGGCTTCTGGAAGATGACCTTTTCATGTAGGACATGCTCCTCCTATACAAAGATTCAAAATGCTTCAACACACACCTCCAATTTATGTTTATTTTGTGTATCTGTCACATATAAGTAAAGTGAAACAACTTTAGCTGGGTTCTTAGCTGCCAAAGACAACAGATGAAAACACAAAAGCTTCATTCAGTCCAGGTACTCCTTACCTGCCACCTAAGCATGAGGAGCTAATCAAGTAAAAACTACTGGTAGTTAGAGGGCCACAAGAAGAATAAAGCAGCAGAACTTAGTAACTAGAGATGTACACGTCTATTTTGTGAATATTTCCCTATGGTTTGACCTAAAGAGCTTGTGATATGACAGTGGGAGATCTGCTAAGATCCCAAAGCCTAAGTGTGCCCTCTATAAAACCTTTTTCTCCTACCAGTTGTTGGAGGCAGAGAACAGGGAATGAGAGTTGGCCAGCAGAGGGCACTCTCCCACTGCATGTTCTTTCAGGAATGCCCTAATAAAGAAAACATAGGAAGTCTGAACCTTACAAATGCAAAATGGATATAGAATGCTTAACAAACTTCACACATCCTAAAGGCTCGAAATAATAGACCACAATGTCTGAACCTTTATCCTAGTAGCCAACACTTCAATGTATTCTCAGAATGTACGTATGTCTATTAATCAGAAAACAAAAATTTCTATTTGTTCTAATTGTTTTTGGTCTTAACCCAAAAGGAAGTTAAAAAGAGAGAAAAAAGGGCTCAGCGTCTGTGGCTCAAGTGGCTAAGGCAACAGCCACGTACACCTGAGCTGGCGGGTTTGAATCCACCCTGGGCCCACCAAACAACAACAGCTGCAACCAAAAAATGGCCAGGCGTTGTGGTGGGCGCCTGTAGTCCCAGCTACTTGGGAGGTAGAGGCAGGAGACTTGCTTAAACCTAGGAATTGGAGGTTGCTGTGAGCTGTGATGCCACGGCACTCTATCCAGGGTGACAGCTTGAGGCTCTCTCAAAAAAAAAAAAAAAAAAAGAGAGGGAAATGGCTCAGTGTCCTTAGCACAGTGGTTACAGCGCCAGCCACATACACTGAAGGTGATGGGTTCGAACCTGGCTTGGGCCAGCTAACCAACTGCAGAAACAACAAAAAATATAGTCGGGTGTTGTGGAAGGTGCCTGTAGTCCCAGCTACTTGGGAGGCTGAGGCAAAAGACTCACTTAAGCCCAAGAGTTGGAGGTTGGAGGTTGCTGTGAGCTGTGATACTACAGCACTCTACTGAGGGGGACATAGTGAGACTCTCTCAGGAAAAAGAGAGAGAAAATGTTCTAAAACAGTTTATAATATTTTCTATGAGCATTCGAATAGTTTATCCATTATACTGACACTGGGGAGGGGAGGAAGGAAGGATGACAGGTTTTTTACTGTAATCTTTCAAGTTTCAACTTCAACGTCACTTCCTAGGAGAGGTCTCCCCCAACCCCATTCCCTATTCTCTCTCTCAGGATCAAGCATATAACATCACAGTGCTTATCACAATCTAGAATTTGTCTGCTTACTGTCTGTCACCTCTCCTGATCTGTATCTCTAGGAGGGCAGAGGCCATTCTGCTTGTTCACCACTTATCCCTAGTGCTTAGCCTAGTATTTAGCATATGGCTCTTGAAATATTTGAGAAAAGGGTAGAGCAGGATGAAGAGAAATGATTTTTGTGTATAATTAGATACACAAAGGCAATACAGTGTAACTTAAAAATAATGCCCTCTATGGGTGGTGCCTGTGGCTCAGTGGGTAGGGCATGGGCCCCATATACTGAGAGTGGCAGGTTCAAACCTGGCCCCGGCCAAACTGCAACAAAAAAATAGCTGGGCATTGTGGTGGGCGCCTGTAGTCCCAGCTACCCAGGAGGCTGAGGCAAGAGAATCGCCTAAGCCTAGGAGTTGGAGATTGTTGTGAGCTGTGTGACGCCACAGCACTCTACTGAGGGCTATAGAGTGAGACTTTGTTTCTACAAAAAAAAAAAAAAAAAAAAAGTCCTCTGCAAGCCATAGGTGCCTAATTACAGGAATTACTTATGCAGTAAAATGATTGGCATCTAGTCCCTTTTTTTTTCCAGATATGAAATTGACATAAATGGAAGAATATTCTAGACAGGAGTCAGCAAATCCCGGCCATTACTTATTTTACAAATGGTTTTATTATAGCACTGCCATGCCCACTCATTTATGTACTATCACTGCTTTTACCTTACAACAAGCAGAGTTTCACAGAAACCATATCCTAAAGCCTAAAATATTTATTACCTGGCCTTTTAAGAAAAGCTGTGCTAAATCCCACCCTAGACTCAAACAACTTGTATTCTACACAAAACAAAGATATATTAGATTACCAAGTCCACTCACCGAAGTTATTTCTAAATTAATAATAGGGAATTTTGTCATCTATAAGTGGCGAAAATCAGTGTTCTAAACGTTAAAATTTTGATACTAGTTTCTTAGTTTAAGGTATTGACAAGAAAAAAAAAAAAAACATGTTTAAAGGGACAGAGCAAAAGTGGGAGTAGGATAGATACTATTTTTCTCTAAAATAACCAGATTAATTATATTATAATAGCAATCATAAAAGTCTTCTTTGATCACTTAAAAGAAGTGACTGATTAAATGACTCAAATTTTAAAAAGTTTAGTTCTGGGCCAGGCATAGTGGCTCACACCTCTAATCCTAGCATTTTGGGAGCTGAGGTAGGTGGATTATCTGAGCTCACAAGTTTGAGACCAGCCTGAGCAAGAGCAAGACTCCATCTCTAAAAATAGCTGAGCATTGTGGCAGGTATCTGTAGTCCCAGTTACTTGGGAGGCTGAGGCAAGAGAACTGCATGAGTCTAAGTTAGAGGTTGCTGTGAGCTTTAAGGCACTCTATAAGGGGTGACAAAGTGACTCTGTCTTAAAAAAAAAAAAAATGAAACGCCTATAATCCTAGCACTCTGAGAGGCCAAGGTGAGTGGATTGCCTGAGCTCACAGGTTCGAGATCAGCCTGAGCAAGAGTGAGACCCCCATCTCTAAAAATACCTGGGCCTTGTGGTGGGCACCTATAGTCCCCACTACTTAAATTGCTTGAGCCTAAGAGTTTGAGGTGGCTGTGAGCTATGACACCAAGGCACTCTACCGAGGGCGACAAATGAAACTGTTTCAAAAAATAAATAGGCTCAGGGCCTGTGGCTCAGCGGGCTAAGGCGCCAGCTCAGTACAGCTGAGCTGGCAGGTTCAAATCCAGCCCAGGCCCGCCAAACAACGACAGCTGCAACCAAAAAATGGCCGGGCATTGTGGCGGGTGCCTGCAGTCCCAGCTACTGGGGAAGCGGAGGCAAGAGACTCGCTTGAGCCCAGGAATTGGGAGGTTGCTGTGAGCTTTGATGCCACAGCACTCTATCCAGGGTGAGAGCTTGAGGCTCTGTCTCAAATAAACAAACAAACAAACAAACAAATAAATAAATAAATAAAATTTAGTTCTCTCACACCCACCCTCTTTAGGATCATATTTAACTGTGTAGTTACCACAAAATAAAGCATATCATACATAAGAAAAACTAGAGTACTTCAATTCTCAAATATGTAGTTTTAAGGTGGCACTTATGGTTCAAAGGAGTAGGGCGCTGGCCCCATATGCCAGAGGTGGTGGGTTCAAAACCAGCCCTAGCCAAAAAAACTGCAAAAAGAAAAAAAAAAAAAAAAAGTTCAAATAGATGGTTTTACAATACATGCATCAAAATTTATCTCTAAAATAAAGCTGAGATTAGTACTCTCATTCAAGAGACTTTTACAAATTACTTAAAATGAGAGTTAAATTTTATACTCAAAGAAAACTCTGAACTACCGAGTCATCATACCTCTCTTAAGAACATGCAGCTCTCACTAGTCATAGTGGCTTATTATATCAACGAGCTGAAAGACTCCGTGTCTTTCTCCCCTTGTGCCCATATCAAATAATCTCAAGCCTAAAGAATCAAGCCCTAACCCCCAGTTTCACATTCATAGCCTGCCAAATTTGGCATCAAGTTTATTTTCTGACTCTGCTAAAATTATTATTACTAATGTACTATGCTTCAGCTCACACCAAATATTTCAGGCACTTCCAAGTTCTTATTTATGCAAGAGGAATACCTTCCTTCTCTCCTCCTAATAAGCCTATTCTCTTCCTATTTGTCCTTCAAAGTCCTACTCTAACAAGAACTCTGCCATGAAGTCTTTCTGGGTATCTTTTTTTTTTTTTTTTTTTTTTGAGACAGAGCCTCAAACTGTCATCCTGGATAGAGTGCTGTGTTATCACAGCTCACAGCAACCTCAAGGGATTCTCCTGGGCTCAAGTGAGTCTCTTACCTCCACCTCCCAGGTAGCTGAGACTACAGGCGCCTGCCACAACACCCGGCCATTTTTTTTAGTTGCAGCTGTTGCTGTTTGGCGGGCCTGGGCTGGATTCGAACCTGTTAGCTCAGGTGTACATGGCTGGCGCCTTAAGTCGCTTGAGCCACAGGCACCAAGCCTGGATATCTTGAGTTTAAATTAATTCCCTACCTTTTTTCAATAACTTATTTATGCCTCTATTATATAGTGTTTATTATTTGAAGGAAATCAAAGTATGGAAATCACCACAGGCTCTCCAAAACCTGGCAAACCCACTGAAATACTGAAGCGATCCTTCAGTAGTACTAGCCCCTTTAAGACCACAACTACTTGTCCTGGAGTTAACACCAGAAGGAGCTTTAAGTAGCTAGATAAGCAGAGTAAAGAAATTTAATACACCATGACAATCTTTCTATAGCGAGCCATCCTTCATAATAAGTTCAAAATAACCTTTTTATCTCCTCAGGTAGGAGATTTTTTTGAGACAGAGCCTCAAGCTGTCACCCTGGATAGAGTGCCGTCGCATCATAGCTCACAGCAACCTCCAACTCCTGGGCTCAAACGAAGTCTCCTGCTTCGGCCTCTCAAGTAGCTGGGACTACAGGCGCCCGCCACAATGCCCGGCCATTTTTTGGTTGCAGCTGTCATTGTTGTTTGGCGGGCCAGGCTGGATTTGAACCTGCCAGCTCAGGTGTACGTGGCTGGCGCCTTACCCTGCTGAGCCACAGGCGCCGAGCCACGTGTCTTTGTTTTTAAATCATCATTCTGATTCCTCCATTTATTTCACTTTTTGCTCTAGTGTGCCTGTGATAGTAGCCTTTCTTCACCTTCATAATAAATGCGCCTTCTGATCTGCTGTTGCTTTGGAAACCAGATGACTAAGCCAGTTAGAATTATATATAAAGTTAAGAGTGAATAGACCCAGAATAAAAATCAGAAAAAGTAGATTATGCTTAAGTGAATGGATTTTGTGACAGTTATTTCTCATTACTTGTTTCACTGCTGTCTTTAACATGTGAACGTACAGGATTCTATGCGTGCTTTCAAAATAAAAGGAACCATTTCGTTTCCATTCTTTACTAGCTCTAAAGTTAGTTCTATACTGTAATTCTTCGGCGCTGATTAAGACTGGTCCACTCAAGTTAGCTTTTTCTATAGTATCTTCTATTTGAATTTGATACTACATGCTATTAAGAATTTCTTTAGCTTTTGGTTTTTGTTGTTTAGAGAGTAAGATATCTTCATTTCCAAGACATGAAAAGATTAAGCCCTGAAAAATAAGAAACCATACATTATTGATATCACAGAAGCATGAGAAATAAATAATGTTTATAGACTCTAGCAATTGTACCATAAAAGTTATTTTTTTGGTTATACTACTTTTTGTAACACATTATCTTTATTTTTATTCAACTAAAGGAAATATATGTTAAAAGCTTACCAATAATTATCAATGTTAGATATAATGATATTGACAAATATTTGAATGACTAAATTCCCATTGTCACTCTACATTTGGCATATTTAAATTATCATTTAGTATGTTAAATATTCAACTAGGATGACTTTTCTATCTTGAATGAAAAGTAAATCTGAAATTTGCATGCTGTAATATTTGCAAGGAAAATTAAAATCTCTCTAAAAAGCATCAAACAACTTATTTGTACCAACATGCTGATTATGTTTAGTAACCATATATTGACTCATGCTTCTGTCTTATACAGAATAATTGGAAAATCAGTCTGTTCATGTTATAGCCATGTTTCATAGTCAGCTTTCAGTCATCCATGCTAATGGAAGGCAGCTATGATATAATAGTTATAAAAAATAAATTATCCAAACCATTTGTTGAGTTGAGACTGCCATTACAGAAGAGAGTCACAATGTCAAACCCAGGATGGTGATAGGAGAAAGCTTCTCTCTGAATATAGTTGAGAAGAAAGTGATTCTACTCATTGTGATTGCTATAAACCAAAAAAAGGATAAATTGATTTCAGGATTCACACAGAAAAAGTTCAGCATGAATAAGGAGGAATTGATATTGTGGATATCCTAAAATGTGTGATAAGTTAAAATGCATGTGGTATTTTAAAATGCTATTCATTTTAATATATTTTAGGTTGCCAACCATGAAATCAGTTTTATTCCTATGTGTTATTTCATTTAGCAACATCTTATTGCAATAGAATAGTATTTAAGCTGTATATACTTCTAACTTCACTATCTTTAAAAATGGGTGTCCTTTGTGAGATATGGTTATAGAAATATTATTTCTTGGGACAGGAACAGTGGCTCACGCCTATAATCCTAGCACTCTAGGAGGCTAAGGTGGGTGGATTGCTTGAGCTCTCAGGTTCAAAACCAGCCTGAGCAAGAGCGAGACCCCGTCTAAAAAAATAGCTGGGCATTGTGGCAGGTGCCTGTAGTCCCAGCTACTCGGGAGGCTGAGGCAAGAGAATCCCTTGAGCCCAGGAGTTTGAGGTTGCTGGGAGCTGTAACACCACTGCATTCTACCGGGGGTGACAAAGTGAGACTGTGTCTCAAAAAAAGAAATAATATTTCTTCTCATTTATGTCTTAAGAGTTTCTTAAAGTAAGGGAAAATTTTACTATTTTAGGCTTTATGTTTTTCACTTTTATAACATTTCCTAAAGGTTGGCTGCCACCAAATAAGTTTATTATTTTTTCTAAAATTAAATCATGTCTTTTTACAAGTGTATTCTTTTATAATATGCAAAACAATTGTATATCCTTTCCTCCTTCCCAAGTAAATTCTTAAGAAAATTAACTTGATTTCTAAATCTAAATATTTTCTGCATTTTTATTACACCAATCTGTACCTTCTGTTCAGACTGTAACTTAAATAGTATTTACTCAGGCGCAGTACTAGCATCTAGTACAGAAGGTTCCAGAAATGTTAATCCCATCCCTTTAAAGGTTGCAGTATGGTCCTGGTACAGACCTGGAGGTTCATGTGAGTGAAAAGCCCAGAAGTCTACCTGAGCTGAAAGGACTCCCAAGGAGTTTGGTTTTGTTTGGGTTTGTTCTAGGTATGGTCCCAGGGATCCCAGATCAAACCAGGCCCCTGGGCCTATCCTAGAACCAACCTAAACTCGCGCATCATTCCTGGAACATCAAGAATATGAAGACTGAAGATAACATGAGGCTGATGTTCACCAAGATTCACATTTATTTTTGTATGTGTGCCTACATTTTAGGAAGAATTGGTTGATTAATCCTTCTAAAATTAGAAGGATGACATTTGGTAAAAAGTCTTCTCAGACAGATTGCCCTTATAGTAATTTCTCATAGTAGAAATTCTATATGGTTATTATTAATTGCCAGTGAGGAGAGATACTCTTGTGACTTTTATTATCAGATCTCTATTTTTAGCTGAAGCAATTTAGCCACAAAAAATCAACCCCTCCCCCAGGAAAAATCTTCCCCTCAAATTAATGATTTCTGTTTTCTTAAACACTCTCTACAATATTATATCAATCTCATTTAATTGAATAATTGTTCATAGTTTGTAAAAGGCATTTGGTCATTGCTTTCTCTTTGCTCTATAGTTAAGTGATTTTGAACTCTTGTTTCTGGAGATTAAGGCCTTTTTCCTTTAATCTGTTGTCGAATCTGCCACATTTTAGAGCTCACTTTTAGAAGTTCTACTATGGATAAGGAAAATAAGCAAGGATGATGTAGTAGAAATGGATTAATGCCTCACATTTTACATCAGTACTTTGCAGAAGGGGATTTGCAGTAGGCTTTTCAATTTGTGTTCCTTGCTGCTCTGGATTTTTTAAATATTCTGACCTAGTTGATTTATCACATGGTCTCTTATAACTGTGGTATTGCTATAGTCCCTTGCATGCTTTTTTATTTAATTTAGAAGACAAGATTTCTGAAAAGGCATGCAAGGATCCCAAATCCAAAAGTCATGGTGCATAATGAAAATGTACAGTTTTCATCATCCTGGCTTCTGCAGAATTGCAGACTCATCAGAAACTCCACATGTGAAAGGAGCTTGAAATTGTGCTGGTCCTCCAAACCTTATCGCACCAGCAAAACTGGGTCACTAGAGTCATCCTTCAAAATAGGACCGTGAGCCTCTTGAGTTTCACTCTGAAGAGCTCAGCTATGAGTTGGTTCTATACTATGGTCATCACATATGTGTAGATGCTTCATCACATAATTTAGTTATTTTTCCCTTTTAAATCTTATTTTGATTATGTTTCTTTCTCATTGTTTTCCTTTCCGCACAATGTTTTCCTGGGAACGTAGTTAACTGTATTTCTCTTTTTTTTTTTTTTTTTTGAGATAGAGCCTCAAGCTGTTACCCTGGAGAGTGCGGTGGCATCACAGCTCACAGCAACCTCCAATTCCTGGGCTCAAGCGAGTCTCCTGCCTCCACGTCCCAAGTAGCTGGGACTTCAGGCGCCCATCACAACTCCTGGCCATCTTTTGGTTGCAGCCGTCATTGTTGTTTGGTGGGCCCGGGCTGGATTGGAACCAGCCAGCTCAGGTGTACGTGGCTGGCACCTTAGCCCGTTGAGCCACAGGCACCGAGCCAACTATATTTCTCAAAGTGGCCTGAAATTATATATTTTGGGGGCCTTTGCACTCTCTCTCTCTTTTCTTTTTGGCACAGAATCACTGTATTACCCAGGCTGGATGGAGTATCATGGTCTCAGCCTGGCTCACTGCAATTTCAAGCTTCTGGGCTCAAGAGATCTTCTTGCCTCAGCTTCCCAAGTAGCTGGGACTATGGGAATGCACCATCACACCTAGCTAGTTTTTGTATTTTTAGTAGAGACAGGGGTCTCACTCTTGCTCAGGCTGGTCTCAAATTCCTGAGCTCAAAGGATCCTCCAGCCTTGGTCTCCCAGAGTGTTAGGATTACAGGCGTGAACCCCGGTGCCCATCCTGCACTCTCTGTTAATTATGAACATAGAAAATAGGAATTAGTGAACTGTTTAAAGAGTTAAGGCATATATACTGAAAGTTGTTTAAACTATTTCTTGAATTTAGATACTGGATGAGTTACTGGAGTTTTAAACTGTATGTTTTTTAATATTTCAGAATATTTTTTCAGAGGTATTTTCATTTTTACTTTTTGATCACTTGTGTTTTATATATTCGAACTATATTTCCTACCCTACCTGAAGACTTGAAGAAGATTATAATCTTTTTTAGGGAAAGGCAGGGGATTCATTTAGTATGTTTTTTAAATTGCAACTTTAAAAAAAAATACTAAGTTTATCATCTTAACCATTCTTAAATGTACAATTCTTTCTCTCCATAACTTTTGAATCTTGCAAATCTGAGACTCTGTACCTATTAAACAATCCCCATTTTCTCCTTCCCCACAACCCCTAGCAACCATCTTTTTTTCTACTTTCTGTTTCAGTGAAACAGAAATTATTTCACAATTCTACCTCATATGAGTAGAATCCTACAGGCTTTGCCTTCCTGTAACTTATTTCACGTAACATAATGTCCTCGGGGTTCATCCATACATACAATGTGACAGGATTTCCTCTTTTTAAAGGCGGAGTATTATTTCACTGTTATTATTTACCACGTTTTTTTTTAATCCATTCATCTGTTGGTGGACATTTGGGTTGCATCCACCTTTTGGTTATTGTGAATAATGCTGCTATGAATATGAGTGTGTAAATATCTATAACTTTTTTTGATGCAGTACGTTCTATAATCACTTTTTGTATTTTATCACATAGAATTTTTGTCAACCATTTTAAAGGACTTCACAGGAGCCCAAATGTAGTTTTACACCTGTCTGTATTATTGTTCCTTCTAAGATTACAAAATCCTTAATAAAGTCTGTACTTCCTTATATCTTTTTTGTCTGTACCTTTTTTATTATGATGTTTGCAACATGAGTTAAGAGCCAAAAAATTTTCTTTCATCTCTTTTTTTTAAAATGTATTAATATAACAAAAAAGGGCATATTTCAGAGTAAGTCTTTGATTCACTAGTCCAAGTTTTATTTATTCATGTAAGTGCCTCACATGATAATTTATCAGGGCAAAAACAGCTTCAGTTTAAAAGTTCTATTTTTGCCACTCCCAGAGACTGTCAGCCACTGGATACATTCTAAGCATGTTATTTTTTTACTTTTATGTCCTCCCTGACCAAAAAAAACAATACTGACACAAAGAAGGACGTTAACATCCAATGATCATACATTTATTTATTTATTTATTTATTTAGAGACAGAGTCTCAAACTGTCACTCTGAGGCTCAGCGCCTGTGGGCTCAAGGGGCTAAGGCGCCATCCACGTACACCTGAGCTGGCGGGTTCGAAACCAGCCTGGACCCGCCAAACAACAATGACGACTGCAACCAAAAAATAGCCCGGCGTTGTGGCGGGCGCCTGTAGTCCCAGTTACTTGGGAGGCGGAGGCAGGAGACTCGCTTGAGCCCAGGAATTGGAGGTTGCTATGAGCTGTGATGCTACAGCACTCTATCCAGGGTGACAGCTTGAGGCTCTGTCTCAGAAAAATAAAAAATGCTGTCACCAATGCTCCAACTTTGGGCTCAAGCCATCCCTTTTGCCTCAGTTTTTCTATTTTTAGTAGAGACTGGGTCCTGCTTTTGCTTAGGCTGGTTTTGAATTCGTGAGCTCAAGTAATCCACCCCCCTACTCCCAAGGTGCTAGGATTATAGGCATGAGCCACCGCACCCGGTCAATGGATCATACTTTAATGAGTTGGTTGAATTGAGTTATTGGTTTGAACATTTCTATACTTTCACTTTGGGGAATACTCATTGGAACTCCCAAATGGCTCTGTAACTAAACGCTGGTTAAAGAGAGAAAGTGACCTTCCTTAAACTGAACTTTTAAATAAGCCATCTTTTTCTAGAAAAGATTTGCGACAGGAATAAACATCCATACAGGCAATTTTTGAAACTTGGCCCTTGTCTGGGATTTTCTAATTAAAAGTATAAGATAAGATGAGGCAGATACGTGTAATTACCTGATTCTGAAGTCATTGGGTAGGAAATATCCCATTTGATAATCATTCCTCGTCTTCAAAATTTGCTTTTGAAGGTCTTTAGAGGATGTGCTATAGCCATTGAAAACAAAGTTGGCAAATAGTAATCTTCCCCGAATGTACATCTGTAAAAGTTAATAGGACATTTTCAGAATCTGGTCATTAAAAAGGTAGTTCTGTTTATTTGAAGGAAAATCTTCAAATGTGTCCTTATGAGAAAGTGTCTGTGTGTATACACATAAAATAGTCATCACGCATATTCCTAGAACCTGAATATATTGTTTAAGGATAAGAAAACAGGTTCAGTAGTTTCGCACTCAATCACATACACACCAAGTGTCAGAACCACTATCCTCACTAGATAATTAGATCCTAAAAGTTACCAGTGTCTGTTCTTAATCATTATAAGCTGTCTAGTTGGCCTCATTTTACAGTTAACCTCTAGGAGATGTACAGAGCCCGGGAATTTGTCAGTCATGAGACTTGAGTTCTAGATGAAACTTCTTCTTTAAAACTCAGGAAAATCATTTAACCACATTGAGCCACAGTTTCCTCTTTAAAGAAAAAATCATTAATTATGATTTATGAATTAGACTAGAACTCTAAAAGCCTTCCATTTCTAAAATCTCCTTTCTTAATAAAGATGTACAGCTTTTCTGTGTAAAACCAAGTTTGTCTTTCTATTCTTTTTTTTTTTTTGAGACAGAGCCTCAAGCTGTCACCCTGGATAGAGTGCTGTGGCATCATAGCTCACAGCAACCTCTAATTCCTGGGCTCAAGCAAGTCTCTTGCCTCTGCCTCCCAAGTAGCTGGGACTACAGGCGCCTGCCACAACCCCTGGCCATTTTTTGGTTGCAGCCATCATTGTTGTTTGGTGGGCCCAGGCTGGATTCAAACCTGCCAGCTCAGGTGTACGTGGCTGGCGCCTTAGCCCGTTGAGCCACAGGCGCCGAGGCCGTCTTTCTATTCTAAGATGCAAAAGAGTTTATTTTCAGGCACAATGAATACCTTAGAATATTCAACTTTTAGAGATTGGAAAGAAGGATAAAAAAGATGGCAAAGGACAGAGATAATAGTTTAAATTTCTTTTTTAAAGTGTAGCTGGTTCCAACACAGAACTTAACACTGCTAATAACATAGAATACATATCTGGGACCATCTATGTAGCCACTGCTGGCTGAAATGGAGATTTTTGTGGTTTCTTGATCCAAAATGCTTGGAATTTATTTTTTAGCACCTATGTCTATTAGCCATGAAGCCATTTATGTAGCTTAAACTTAGAAATTAAGCTATGATACATGGGTAATGATAGCAAGTGACAAAGTTACAATACAAAATATGTATGTGAATATAGGATCTGAAGAACTTACCAGTGACATAAGAATGACTTTCAGTCAGTGTTGTCCCTATAAATGAATGTGTTATGGTATTATAACTGGGGGTAAAGCTGTAATTTTAAAAATCTATACATTGAGAAGTTTCATTCTTATTTGGAGGGTGTATTCACACATACAGAGATTTCCACTCTGAATATATATTCAAATTGTTATTTGATAGGCCAAACCTGGGGCCTAGAGTGTTCGGTTCCTACAGGAAAACTTGGTCATAACGCAGGCACGTTAGGGCGGTGCCTGTGGCTCATCAAGTAGGGCGCCGGCCCCATATACTGAAGGTGGCGGGTTCAAACCCAGCCTCGGCAGAACTGCAAAACAGAAAAATAGCCAGGCATTGTGGTGGGCACCTGTAGCTGAGGCAAGAGAATCGCCCAAGCCCAGGAGTTGGAGGTTGCTGTGAGCTCCACGGCACTCTACCAAGGGCGATAAAGTGAGACTCAGTCTCGACAAAAAAAAAAAAAAACACAGGCACATGTTAAACTAGAAAAACACCTTAAGTTTCTATCATCTCAGAGGCCAGGATATGACCAGATCCAGTACCAAAATTCTAAGTTTTTCCTTAATGATGTTTTGTTGAGTTTGCATTTTTTTTTTTTTTGAGACAGAGCCTCAATCTGTCTCCCTGGATAGAGTGCTGTGGCATCACAGCTCACAGCAACCTCCAATTCCTGGGCTCAAGTGAGTCTCTTGCCTCCACCTCCCAAGTAGCTGGGACTACAGGCACCCACCACAATGCCCGGCCATTTTTTGGTTGCAGCCGTCATTGTTGTTTGGCGGGCCCGGGCTGGATTCGAACCTGCCAGCTTAGGTGTACATGGCTGGCGCCTTAGCCCGTTGAGCCACAGGCGCCGAGCCTGTTGAGTTTGCATTTTAGCTGAACTTCAAAACCTGGAAGAATCTAATCCAGAGGTTCTCAGCATTGTAACAACCAGGACCCTGATACTAGTTTCACCATGGACCCCATATTTTGAAGGATTTCTATCTACCACAAATCTAAAGTCACAAAAAACTGTGATTTATGCATATACATACTTCCACTGCCCCTTTTAAAAAAATCCACAAAAGCCATAGTGGCCACTCAGAGTTTGTGTACCATACGCCAAGCACTGTTTTTGGTGCTGAAGATGAGGCGGTGAACAAAGTTTCTGCCCTTATTGAACACTAGAGGAGCAAGCCAGATAATAAATATACATTAGGAGACAGGTGATGGTAAATGCTATTTATATAGAAAATAAAGTCTAACAGGAGGAATGTGGAGGATGGAGAATACTTTTTTATATAGGGTGGTCAGACATGAAAGGAGTGAGAGAACAAGTCCAACAAATACCAGAGAGAAGAATTTTGCAAAAGCAGTACAGCATCTGGGCAGGGGGCTTACGCCTGTGAATCTTAGCACTTTGAAAGGCTCAGGCAGATGGATTGCTTGAACTCAGGAGTTTGAGATCAGCCTGAGCAATAGTAAGAATCTGTCTCTACTGAAAATAGAAAAACTGGCTTGGTACCTGTGGCTCAAGTGGCGAAGGCACCAGCCACATACACCTGGTGGATTCGAATCCAGTCCTGACCACCAAACAACAATGACGGCTGCAACCAAAAATTAGCCAGGCATTGTGGCAGGTGCCTGTAGTCCCAGCTACTTGGGAGGTGGAGGCAGGAGACTCGCTTGAGCCCAGGAGTTGGAGGTTGTTGTGAGCTGTGATGTCACAGCACTCTAACCAGGATGACAACTTGAGGCTCTGTCTCAAAAATAAATAAATAAATTAATTAAAAATAAAAATAAAGATAGAAAAACTTAGCCAAGTGTTGTGGTGGATGCCTGTAGTTCCAGCTACTTGGGAGGCTGAGACAGGAGGATCATTTGAGCCCAAGATTTTGAGTTTGCTTTGAGTTATGATGCCATGGCACTCAACCCAGGTTGATAGAATGAGACTCTGTCTCCAAAAAACAAACAAACAAAAATCCAATCTGGGAAATGTCAGCCCTTTTTTCTTTTTTTGAGACAGAGCCTCAAGCTGTCACCCTGGATAGAGTGCTGTGGCACACAGCTCACAGCAACCTCCAATTCCTGGGCTTAAGCAAGTCTCTTGCCTCCGTCTCCCAAGTAGCTGGGACTACAGGTGCCGCTACGATGCCTGGCCATTTTTTGGTTGCAGCCATCATTGTTGTTTTGGCAGGCCAGGGCTGGATTCAAACCCGTCAGCTCAGTTGTACGTAGCTGGCACCTTAGCCCGTTGAGCCACAGGTGCCAAGCCAAATGTCAGCCTTTTGGATGGTGTTTAAAGTCATAAACCTAAGTGAGAGGACTAGGAACGCTGAGATCCTTGGGGAGTCTGCAGTTTTGAGGTCAGGAGATAAGAATGAACCTGCAAAGGAAAGTGAAAAGCAGAGGTGGTAACAGAAGTGGTGTTCTGGAAGGTGAGTGAAGAAAGTATTGGTGGGTTCAAACCCAGCCCCAGACAAAAACTGCAAAAACAAACAAACAAAAATACAAATACAAAACTGAGGCCATGACTAACATGTCAATGCTGCTAAAAGATCAAAAAAGATGAGGTGAAATAACTAAGAAATTGCCGTGAAGACTATGTTAACCAGTTTGATGAAAACATTTCAAATTGTATATAAAAACAGCACATTGGATAGGCCATTGGCCACATAAACCCAGGCTGGCGGGTTCAAACCCGGCCCAGGCCTGCTAAACAATGACAACTGCAACAAAAAAATAGCCAGGCATTGCAGCAGGCGTCTGTAATCCCAGCTACTTGGGAGACTGAGGCAAGTGAATCGCTTAAGCCTAGGAGTTTGAGGTTGCTGTGAGCCGTGAAGCCACGGCACTGTACTCAGGGCAACATAGTGAGACTCTGTCTCAAAAAAAAAAGAAAGAAAGAAAGATGAGGCCATTTGTATATCTTCTTTGGAGAAACGTCTGTTCAAGTCCTTTGTCCGTTTTTTGAATTGGGTTGTATATTTTTCTTTTGAGTTATAGTTCTTGATATCATCTGGCTGTTAATCTCTTATCAGATATTTGCTCTTTAAAGTTTTTCTCCCATCCTGTGGGTTGTCTTTCCACTCCCTTGACATATCCCTTGATGCAAAAAATGTTTTTTAGGGTGGCGCCTGTGGCTCAAGGAGTAAGGCGCCAGCCCCATATACCAGGGGTGGTGGGTTTAAGCCCAGCCCTGGCCAAAACTGCGAAAAAATAAAAAAGTTTTTTTAATTTTGCTGAAGTCCAGTTAATTTTTTCGTTTGTTGCTGAGTGTCCTTATCTTTTTCAAAGAAGACAGTAATAACCACCTGATCCCTGGGCTTGTTGTGAAAATTAATTAACACATCTTAATACACATAAAGGCATGGGCTAGTGCTGGTCACAGCAGCACTCCATTAATGTTAGGTATTATGCAGGCTGAGCATGAGGTATGAAAGCCAAGGATCAAAGGGATAGAATTAGGACATGTGAGAGAGAAGGCCAGAGGAGTAGAGGGTTTCAAGAAGAGCGTGATCAACAGCATGAAATGTTGCAGAGATGATAAAAACAAAGTAACTTAGACATGGCACCTAAAAGATTAGGCAGTGGTTTGAGAGGGGCAGATGCCAAATTATACTGGGTTGAGAAAATTTGCTAGGCCCTTCCTGGTTTCCAGGGCCAAGTCTCCTGCTGTTTCAGCTCTTAGGATACTTCAGAGCAAGACTGAAGCTGTGAGACTTTGCAGAAAGAACATTAGATTTGGAGTCAGAACAACCAGTTAAATCTCGGTCTTCCACCACTTAACCTTTATGATCACCCTCAAGAGCTCCAGCTCCTTCACTCTTAGAGGCCTATGTTATAAGGCCATTTCTAGGCTGCCATGAAGGATAAGCATAACTGTAACTATTAAATGCCATAATTAGTGACTTCTTTCTTACTCCTGACCTCGTCCTAACATTTTAACACTATGGTTCTTCTAGCAAACCAGGTCCCACCAGGCTCAGACACCTGGGAAGTAGAGTATTCCCATCTTGCAGATAACTGGCTTACAGGTCTGCCATGGTGTTAGGATGAGATTAATACACATAAAATGCTTTTAATGGTATTGGCTGCTGTTTTATTCTAATGGAAAGTTTTGGCCTGGTTGTTAGTAATGCCTCTATCTTTGAGTCCACATCCTAGGCCACTGCATTCCTCATAGTTTGTGATGTCCACCAACTTACCCAACCTCAGCCATTGCCATAAGAAGCAAGTGCTTATACATATCATTGAATATATCCACGGATCTTTTTGTTCACTCTGTTTTGGTTGCAGACATAAGAACACATGTTAACTGATTTGTGAGTATACAGCAGAAGTTCTGTCCACGAATTTCATCTGCTGGTGAGTAAACAGAACACAACGCTTCTGCTGAGTTGCTCCAGCTACCAAAGCAGGGATGCTTTCAGTGGAGTAACTGTGTGCAGTCCTGATCCTTTTCACCCTTATACACCACATTCCAGGGCAGGATGTAAGTCAGATCATATTTATTTAGTCTGGTTTGTACCCTGTTGTCTAGCTCCTGTGTTTGTTTGGTTTTTTGTTTGTTTGTTTGTTTTGCAGTTTTTCGCCGGGGCTGGGTTTGAACCCATCACCTCTGGCATATGGGGCCAGCGCCCTACTCACTGAGCCATGGGCACCACCCTGTGTGTATTTTTTTTTAAGGTTTATATTTCCTTTTGATTTATGATATATCCTAAGATAACCCCAGGAAGAAATACATTATGTAAATAGAGGGTGGCCATAAAGTTTGGCCACCTTGTGTAATAAGAAGAAATTCTATACGGGCGGCACCTGTGGCTCAAAGGAGTAGGGCGCCAGACCCATGTACTGGAGGTGGTGGGTTCAAACCCAGCCCCGGAGAAAAACTGCAAAAAAAAAAAAAAAAAAAGAAGAAGAAGGCTCGGCGCCTGTGGCTCAATGGGCTAAGGCGCTAGCCACGTACACCTGAGCTGGCAAGTTCGAATCCAGCCTGGGCCTGCCAAACAATAATGACGGCTGCAACCAAAAAATGGCCAGGCGTTGTGGCGGGCGCCTGTAGTCCCAGCTACTTGGGAGACAGAGGCAAGAGACTCGCTTGAGCCCAGGAATTGGAGGTTGCTGTGAGCTGTGATGCCATGGCACTCTGTCCAGGGTGACAGCTTGAGGCTCTGTCTCAAAAAACAAAAAAACAAAAAAAAAGAAGAAGAAGAAATTCTATAAATGCTTGGTTTTCTAAAAAGCCAAAATAGCTATAATTTTTCTAATATTTTATTTATTTATTTATTTTTATTATTATTATTTTTTTTTTTGTAGAGACAGAGTCTTACTTTATCGCCCTCCATAGAGTGCCGTGGCATCACACAGCTCACAGCAACCTCCAACTCCTAGGCTTAGGCGATTCTCTTGCCTCAACCTCCCAAACAGCTGGGACTACAGGCGCCTACCACAATGCCCGGCTATTTTTCTGTTTTTGCAGTTTGGCCAAGGCCAGATTTGAACCCGCCACCTTTGGTATATGGGGCCAGCGCTCTACTCGATGAGCCACAGGCGCCGCCCTAATATTTTATTTATTAATAATGGATTACAAGTAGAAAGGATATTTAATTCAATACACACTTATTGAGTGGCCTTCTTTGTACTAGACACACCACCTGATAAGTATCTGTATTTTATAAATGAGAAAAGTAGTTCCAGTAAGTTAGCTATCTCAAAAGCCCAAGTCTCTTAGCTAGAAAAAAAAAAAATAGATTTAGGTTCTCCAAAAGGGCTCTTTGACGTCATTAAAAAACAAACAAACAAACAAAAACCACAGAACTTTATCTTACAATATTTTAAAGAGACAGGATCTTGCTATATTGCCTAGGCTAATCTTGAACTCCTGGCCACTGTGCCCAGCCTACGTTTGAATTAGGAGTTCTTTATATTTAGTCAGTTTTCTGTCACTTTCCTGCACATGTTACCACACACAGGAGCATACATCCGCACACGTACTTTTATATCTGTGTGCATACACATGTGCATGGGAATCCCAATTACTAGTTCGAGCAGCATAACAGTTCCCCACAGTCTTCATTTAATTTAATCACAGGATCCATAAAAGAAGTTAACCAAATAGGCAGTTAATTCCTCTGTGTATTTTTCACTCACACACTAAAACTATTAATCTCATTGTCTGACACTCTCCCGAGTGTTGAAATGCCTTATTACTCACCATATTGATGTTAGGATTTTATAACAAAAGCACTGTGTAAACTAGAAAGGTTTTCTTATTATCTTCTTGGGGGATCCAGTCCACTTCATGTAGTTGACTCTGGTGAGAGATTAACTATTGAAACCATATCAGTTATACTATTGTTCCAGGAATTGAATTGAGTGGAATTAAAAGACTTCCAAACAACTCAAACCAAGCAAACCCTGATTTGCTCTCTCAAACCAAATGTATTAGCCCATGATGACCAAATATTGACTAAATGACTGAATAAAGGCAAAGCGCTTCTAACTCCCTCTGTGGTACTTATACTTAACCTCAGTGAAACTTCCTGAGAGGCTTCTGAGAGCAACACTTCCAGCTGAGAACAGAAAAGGAATATGTCTTAGTATAGTCACTTGAGTCTTCCAGAACACTCCCTTCTCAAGGACACTAAACATCTCATTTACATAAAAGCAAAGAGGAGACAATCCCCCACCCTACCTGCCCGCACACTGTGCCCTAACACTGCCCACAGACACTTCATGTTTTCCATTTTGGACTGTGACCAGAATACCTGGGTTCACATCTCAGCTCCTCTCCTCACCTGTGTGACCTTAAAGCCTCAGCCTTCTTACATACAAAATGGAAACAGTAACATCCCCTCACAGAATTCCTTCCGGGATCCAAGGCATTACTTGTGTGAAAGGTATGGGTCTCAGAATATAACATTTTCCTTTGGGTTTCAAGTATCTATCTTTTCATTGGGAAATTTCTGCCTTGCAGAGAGGCTGGGCTTTGTCACGGGCTAGACAAAGGCCTGGTTGGTAAGTGAGACAAAGCAAAGTAAAAGTTCCTTTTCAAAAGGATGGTGTGTATGGATTCACTCAAGCAAAAGGTATTTATTGGCAGTCTGCTTATTTTTCCAGGCATTTTCCTGGGATGCAGGAATGAACACAATTGTAAAGTCCCTGCCCTCGGTGTGTGTGTGCTGGGGGGGAAGGGAGAGTCAGACTATAAATCAGGGCTCGGCGCCTGTGGCTCAAAGGGCTAAGGCGCCAGCCACGTACACCTGAGCTGGCGGGTTCGAATCCAGCCCGGGCCTGCCGAACAACAGTGACGGCTACAACCATCTAGAGCAAGTAAAGATGGAAGAGAAAACAGACCTGAGATGAATTATTCTAATCTCTTCCTAGATGCCTGGCAAAACGGCTCTCTCTTCACTCTGGTTGCAAATAAAAATCACTTCAAGGGCTGCTAAAGAATAGGCTCACCCAAATCTGCTGTGTGAAGATTATCAAAGGGTGAAAGCTGCTGTAGTTTTTAATGAGTGCTACCAGTGGACTGCCAGATTTGTGGACTACTGACCTAGGAAAAGTTAAGATGGAGAGGGAAGGAAAGGCTAACACTTAGGTAGTATTTTTAAAAATAGACCAGGGCTCAACAGAATGAATGTCCCCATTTAACCCTCCACTTCTACACTCAGACATATACACACAACCCCTACTACCTTTACTATCACCATACCTAGTCAAAATCTTTTTTTTTTTTTTGACACAGAGTCTCAC
The DNA here is from genome assembly GCA_963573935.1 of Arctocebus calabarensis. NCBI lineage: Eukaryota > Metazoa > Chordata > Mammalia > Primates > Lorisidae > Arctocebus > Arctocebus calabarensis. The sequence goes on along the minus strand of CAUYON010101778.1, from coordinate 2,972 downwards.
TTTGTCAACCTTGGTAGAGTTCCATGGTGTCACAGCTCACAGCAACCTCAAACTCTTGGGTTTAAGCGATTCTCTCGCCTCAGCCTCCCAAGTAGCTGGGACTACAAGAGCCTGCCACAACAAACAGCTATTTTTTATTGCAGTTGTTATTGTTGTTTAGCAGGCCTAAGCTGGATTCCAACCCCCTAGCGTTGGTGTATGTGGCTGGCACCATAACCACTGTGCTATAGGTGCTAAGCCTAGTCAAATCTTAAAATACTGAGCTCTAGGGCAGCGTCTGTGACTCAGTGAGTAGGGTGCTGGCTCCATATACTGAGGGTGGTGGGTTCGAACTTGGCCCCGGCCAAACTGCAACAAAAAAATAGCTGGGCATTCTGCAGGTGCATGTAGTCCCAGCTACTCGGGAGGCTGAGGCAAGAGAATCGTCTAAGCCCAAGAGTTGGAGGTTGCTGTGAGCTGTGTGACGCCACGGCACTCTACCAAGGGCGATAAAGTGAGACTCTGTCTCTAAAAAAAAAAAAAAAAAGACTGAGCTCTACACTCACAGGTGAGTGTGACTCTCCTTCCCTGAAAATACTATCACCCCTTGTATCCTTGGTTCTACATCTGTGAATTCAACTAGTGGTGGATAGAAAGTATTTGAGAGGACAAAACAATAAAAAAAATAACAATATAATAACGAGATTAATACAAATAACACAATAGGTACTTACATAGCATATACATTGTATTACCTATTTTAAGTAATCTAGAGATAATTTAAAGTATTTGGGAAGATGTGCATAGGTTATATGCAATACTATACTATTTTATATAAGAGACTTGAACAACTAGACTTAGGTATTCAGGGAGTCCTCAGTATTTTATGGATACTGAGGACGACTATAATGATAATTTATATAGTATTTATTTGTTGTTATTATATGGCAGCTTTGTATACACTTTCCCATTTGAACAGAACATTTCTCATCTGAATATACTTCCTCACACGAACCCTGTGAACAACAGGCTAAGATTTACATTTACTTGAATTAAGTCCAGCCATTGTATTCAGGCCCTGTTCGTATGCTAACTCGTTCAGTCCTCACAACATTTGAACAGTAGAGGTAGGTGATTATCTTCCCAATCTACCCATGAGGAAGCTGAGGCAAGCCAAAAAAGAAGTGGTAAATCGGGGATTCTGTTAGGCCTAGACTATAATGGAAAAACACCAGTTAACTCCTAGCAAATTTCCAGACTGCAAACTTTAAGGAAAAAGGGATGAAATAAGTCTAGTTCACCCTCAAAGTAAATGAGAAAGTACTAATTGATTTCTTGCTTCTGGTTCACTCCCAGTTTTCTTGCTTGGCTAACTCCCTGAGAAATGAACCAACTGTCCCAGACTGACCTTTAGACAATACCAGATGGAGAAAGTACTGAGACAAAGATGTATGGGGAAACGTACTAAAACTAAGATGTAGAGGGGGAAAATACTAAAACAAAGATGTATGACAAATAGCTAACCACAAAATTCTGCTTCTGTATAATGCTTACTTGCTATCCCACCCGGATGCACCTGGACAGCCTGTGTGCCAACCAGGATGCAGACCAGGCCTTAAAAACCCAACCCTGCGGCTGGGCTGCTTTCAGAAACCCCTCGTTGAGACACTGAGGCAGTCGTCGGCCAGCTCCTGAATAAAGAGACTCCCTTGCAAATTCAACTTGTTTGGCAGTGTGGTCTTTGTGGAACCCCTGGCCATAACAGATTCAAATTCAAGTTTCTGAATTCACCAAATATAAGAATGTGATCACTGCTTTGCCTTATTTTGTAAAAATGGCCATTAAACTAGGTTAACCTTGCACAGAACAATTACAGCCATCTCAGAAAGCAGAAGAAACAGCTGTGCATTGCTAATTCCTGATTGTGTGTGTGTGTGTGTAGAGACAGAGTCTCACTTGATCGCCCTCGGTAGAGTGCCGTGGAGTCACACAGCTCACAGCAACCTCCAACTCCTGGGCTTAGGTGATTCTCTTGCCTGAGCCTCCCGAGTAGCTGGGACTACAGGCGCCCACCACAATGCCCAGCTAAGTAATTCCTGATTTTGAAATAACTATCACGACATCTGTCTCATTGTGCTCTCAGAGTCTTTTGTTTAAAAAGCTTTTCCTTAGGGTTGCAAGTAAAAGATATATATGCTCTTGTCCAAATATGCTTCTAAAAGCAGACACTGAAAATGGAAAAATAGGGCCATGGGCTGCCCCCACAGCCAGGTTGGGCTGGCAGAATTTGGTGAGAGGGGTTAGAAAGTGTGTGCACATCGAGAAAGGACTTGAATTTCTCTTCTTTGACTATCCTGCTTCCTTAAACATCATGACTTTTCCCCAAAGTTCAGCATTAATAAACCTCTGTTTCTTATTATTTAGTTTGATCCCTGGTTCTTAAACTTGTTTTGATAACCACATTCCCTCTTGACTTGCCACATAGTCATGAAAGCATTTCCAAATGCAGCTTAAAAGGATAAGCCTCCTTCCTAGTCAAGGGAAACCTGAATTCTAATTCCACAGAGTCAAATAAGACATGCCCAAGCCAGGTGCTTCTATATATTTTTGTTGGCTTTCACTGTACCAGACTTACATTCTTAGAGTTGAATTTAAAGGTTTCAAAGCCATATTTAAGAAGGTACTTGGGAAAAAAAAACAGAATGAAATATTCAATTTGTAATTGTCTAATTACTAGTTGGTTTTCTTCAGACTAATTCTTAAACTCTGTTCAATATTTATTTTTTTTTTCCATAGAGGAGAATAGAAGCCCATAACAAATAGCTCAAGGAGTGAGGCTTCTACGGCCCATATTTTTTTTTTTTTTGAGACAGAGCCTCAAGCTGTCGCCCTGGGTAGAGTGCTGTGGCATCAGAGCTCACAGCAACCTCCAATTCCTGGGCTCAAGCGAGTCTCTTGCCTCTGCCTCCCAAGTAGCTGGGACTACAGGTGCC
>CAUYON010101769.1:0-18818 GCA_963573935.1 Arctocebus calabarensis | reverse complement strand
CTGGATAGAGTGCTGTGGCATTACAGCTCACAGCAACCTCCAATTCCTGGGCTCAAGCGAGTCTCCTGCCTCTGCCTCCCAAGTAGCTGGGACTACAGGCGCCCGCCACAACGCCCAGCCATTTTTTGGTTGCAGCCGTCATTGTTGTTTGGCAGGCCCAGGCGGATTCGAACCCGCCAGCCTCAGGTGTATGTGACTGGCGCCTCAGCCCATTGAGCCACAGGCGCCGAGCCTTAAGGTTTTTTTTTTTCTTTTTTGAGACAGAGCCTCAAGCTGTCGCCCTGGATAGAGTGCTGTGTCATCACAGCTCACAGCAACCTCCAACTCCTGGGCTAAAGCGAGTCTCCTGCCTCTGCCTCCCAAGTAGCTGGGACTACAGGTGCCCGCCACAACACTCGGCCATTTTTTGGTTGCAGCCATCATTGTTTGGCGGACCGGGCTGGATTCGAACTCGCCAGCTCAAGTGTATGTGGCTGGTGCCTTAGCCTGTTGAACCACAGGCCCAAGCCGTATTTTAAGTTTTTAAAAAGGAGCTAGTGGTTGCTACACTGGGCCTCAGCTTACTGAGAAGTTGGCCAATGTAAGAAGCAAGGTGTCAGGTGTCCCATGGTTTTATTTATCTGCATTTCTGGCTTTAGGTCTAACCATGTGCATAATTTGACTGTGATGAGCTGGAGCTAACTCTCATCGCTAGCTGTTTACATTTTTCTTTTGCTATGATACAAGTAGAGTGCCGAGGTGCCATCAAGCTCACCGCAACCTCAAACTCCTGGGCTCAAGTGATCCTCCTTCCTCAGCCTCACAAGTAGCTGGAACTACAGGTACGTACTCCCAGGGTCATCTCATTTTTCTATTTTTGGTAGATAAGGGGTCTTACTGTTGCTCAGGCTGGTTGCAGACTCCTGAGCTCAAGTAATCCCCCTGCCTTGGCTTCCTAGAGTGCTAGGATTACAGGTGTGAGTCACAATGCCAGGCCTTGTTTTCTTTGAGACAGTCTCACTTTGTCGCCCTCAGTAGAGTGCCCTGGCGTCATAGCTCTCAGCAACCTCCAACTCTTGGGCTCAAGTGATCCTCTTGTCTCAGCATTCTGAGTAGCTGAGACTTTAGGCACCCTTCGCAACACTTGGCTACTTTTAGAGGCGGTCTTGCTCTGGCTCAGGCTGGTCTTGAATCTTTGAGCTCAGGGTAATCCACCCTCCTTAGCCTCCCAGTGTGCTAGGATTACAGGTGTGAATCACACTGGCATTATGCCTTTTTTTCTTATTGAATTTTTATTATTTGCATAACTATTTTTTCAAAAGAGAACTCTCTTTGATTTTTAAGAAAGAAAAGACTTCCTGTGATATTTATTTTTTTATATTATTTTATTTTTTTTGTAGAGACAAGAGACTCACTTTATCGCTCTCAGTAGAGTGCTGTGGCATCACACAGCTCACAGCAACCCCAGTTCCTGGGCTTAGGCGATTTTCTTGCCTCAGCCTCCCAAGTAGCCGGGACCACCGGCGCCCACCACTACGCCCGGCTATTATTTTTTGTTGCAGTTTGGCCGGGGCTGGTTTGAACCCGCCACCCTTGGTATATGGGGCTGGCGCCCTACTCACTGAGCCACAGGCGCCGCCCCTTGTGGTATTTATTTATTTATTTATTTAGGAGACAGAGTCTCAAGCTATCACCCTGGGTAGAGTGCCATGGCGTCATAGCTCACATCAACCTCCAACTCTTGGGCTCAAGGAATCCTCTTGCCTCAATTTTTTGTATTTTTAGTAGAGACAGGGTCTTGCTCTTGCTCACTGAGTGAGTTCAAGCAAATGCACCTGCCTAGGCTTTCCAGAATGCTATAATTACAGGGCTGAGCCACCCTGCCAGGCCCCTGCAGTGTTTAACCCCACAGTATCAGCTGGAAACTGCCTGGGGCCAAACTGTCCGGTTGAGGAAGAGATCAGATGAAGATGGACATCTTCATCTCTCCCCTAGAGAGATGTCCCCACAGAGCCCCAGAGCAACATCCTGGGACTGGAACTGGGAGCTGGGCAGAGGGAGGGCCCTGAGGGCAAGCAGAGTGCAGCAGGCAGTCCTTCCACAACCTTGTGCCAAGTCTGAGTGGGGAGCTAAATTAATGACAGGTACCTGGCCAAGAGTTCCAGCCAAAATTGCCACATCTCAAGGATCAAACAGAAGAATGAATATGAAGAGAGGATACGAAGGATGGTGAGGATTTAGGGAGGATGGAAGGAGGGAGAGAGTTGATACACAGGGAATATTTCACAGAATATTTTACATTTTAGGCTTGGTGCCCATAGCACAGTGTTATTGCACCAGCCACATACACCGAGGTTAGCAGGTTCAAACCTGGCCCCGGGCCAGCTCAATAACGACAACTGCAACAAAAAATAGCTGGGCATTGTGGCTGGCGCCTATAGTCCCAGCTACCTGGGAGGCTGAGGCAAAAGACTCACTTAAGCCCAAGAGTTTGAGGTTGCTGTGAGCTGTGACTCCATGATACTCTACCAAGGGCGACATAGTGAGACTCTGTCGCAAAAAAAAAGAATATTATACATTTTAGATTGTAATTGGATTGAGGGAGTATGTATATATTTGGGGGGGTGGGGGGGTCATTTCTTTTTTTCTTTTATTTTTTTTAGAACTGGGTTTGAACCTGCCACCCTCAGTGTATGGGGCCGGAGCTCTACTCACTGAGCCACAGATGCCACCCTGGGCCATTCTAAGACCATTTCTCCTGCAGCTTAAGTTATAAAGGGTGCATCATCTCTGCCCAGGAGGAAGGAGTGAAACTAGGCCATGGAGGAAACAAATGCACACAGGTTCCCCTAGGCTGGAGAGAAGCCTACTAGAGCCCCCCGGGGGAGAAGGTGCAACCTACAGTAAACAGGTTCCAGGGAATGAAGTGAAACTCTAGTCAGATTCCAGGAACCTCTCATATTGCAAAAAGGACTCTTAGAGGCCCTGGTCAGTGTTTAAGGGTGGGGTGGAGGTGCCCGTTAGGGGATTTGGGAGTAGTTTAGGCATTCTGAGCAGAGATAATAGAAGCCCAGGTGCAGGATGGGCCACTGCCAGGAAACTCATCTAAGATGCAGCAAGATGCAGGATCTTGAGAGCAGTATGCTGGAGGGCTGCCAAGGACCACACAGACATGGAATGAAGGGTAGCACTGCCCCGCCCTCGGAGGGAGGAAGGAAGGTCTCCAGGAGAGTGGGCACAGGTGGCCACACCTTTGCCTGGGATGGCTAGGAGAGGGAGGCAGTGGCTGCTCCCATGGCTACAACCTAGCTCCAGTCTGTGTCCTCCAGACACTCCCAAACTCCACCTGACTGCACAGGCAGCACCCCCTGGAGGTCTTGCCAAGTGAGGCTGCCACTAGTTGTGCAGGAATTGAATAGCCCAATTACAAACACCTGGGCGTGGTGATGAGCAACTGGCTAAGAGGCCACACCTTAGTCCTTCTCCTTTTAACTTGCTGCTTAAGTCCTTCAATTTTCAGATAAATTAGATGCATAAATCTCTCATCACTGTCACAGGATGTTCCTTATCTCCTTCTATATTGCAGAAACTTGACTAAGATAAACCACAAACAACCTTAAAATGCTGCTGAGCCTACTGATTAATGCAGTCAGCCCCCAAAGCCTCACATCAATCACAGGTAAACTAAGTCAGTTTCTCTTGACCATTTGCTCTTGGGATTTTGAATGTTGAGTTCATATGAACATCACTAAATCACGATATACAACAGATTCAGCTACTGGGATATATTTTAAGCTAACACATTCCCAAAGCCTGTCAGGAAGCCAGCAACTGCCCACAAGACAACAGAGGAAGGCTTGCCCAGCCCCAATCGTTCATTTCATAAACACTGAGATTGGTGGCTGCTGTGTTTTATGCTGAGCTCCAAGGATGTGAGAAGACAGATCCTGTGTAGAGGAGAGGATAGGCCCATGACTGCTGCCCCACTACCAGGCTGTCGGCCCCCAAGACAACCCTGTGCTGTATTTGTCACTGTATCTCTCGCACCTATCAGGAGACAAAGCACTATAAAACTTAGTGAAGAGTGAGTAATACAACATGATGCCTCTGATAACAGAGATCTGGGTGTTCAGGGAGGAAGCAGTTAATTCTGCTCCAGGACTAAAGGAGGCTTTGCAGAAAAGGTGACAGGTCCTAATTGGTCCTTGAAATGTAGGAGCCAATGGGCAAAGGGAGGACAGTCCAGGAGGAGGGCAGTGAGTGGGAGAGTGTGACATGGCAGTGGGAGGATGTAGTGCAGACAGGCAGTGACTGGCTGTCCCACTGCAGAGGAGACAAAAGGAGTCAGGATGAGGGATCTTGAATTGCAGGTGGATCAAGGTGCTTCGGACTCCATGCTCTATGAATTCTACATGGGTACTGTCCACATAACAAATCCCTCTTAGAATCTGGAGTCAGTTTCTCTCTTCGAAAACATAGATTTCCGGGCTCGACGCCTGTGGCTCAACGGGCTAAGGTGCCAGCCACATACACCTGAGCTGGTGGGTTCGAATCCAGCCCGGGCCTGCCAAACAACAATGACGGCTGCAACCAAAAAATGGCCAGGTGTTGTGGCAGGCGCCTGAGTCCCAGCTACTTGGGAGGCAGAGGCAAGAGACTCGCTTGAGCCCAGGAATTGGAGGTTGCTGTGAGCTGTGATGCCACAGCACTCTCTCCAGGGTGACAGCTTGAGGCTCTGTCTCAAAAAAAAAGAAAGAAAACATAGATTTCTGGCCATTGATTCCTGGCCAGGAGCGGTGGCTCACACCTATAATCCTAGTACTCTGGGAGGCTCAGGCCAGTGGATTGTTTGAGCTCCCAAGTTCCAGATCAGCCTGAGCAGGAGCAAGACCCCGTCTCTTTCTTTTCTTTTTTTTTTTTTTTGCAGTTATTGGCCTGGGCTGGGTTTGAACCCGCCACCTCCAGCATATGGGGCTGGTGCCCTACTCCTTTGAGCCATAGGCGCCACCCCAAGACCCCGTCTCTAAAAAAATAGCTGGGCATTGTGGTGGCTGCCTGTAGTCCCAGCTACTTGGGAGACTGAAGCAAGAGAATCACTTGGACCCAAGAGTTTGAGGTTACTATGATGCCATGGCACTTTACCCGGGGCAAGAAAGCAAGACCGTCTCAAAAAAATAAAAGAAATCCAGTAACAGGCCTTGCCTACACTCCGAAGGAGGGGACCTCACAAGGGCATGAAAATCAGGAGAAGAATCTGGAGGCCACTTCAGCGTCACTTGCCCACAGGTCTTCATCAGATATTAGCTGCTAGTTAACTGAACTACTTTTGGCAATTAAAGTTATCACTGTTCCACAGATGTACATATTGTCTCCCCAAGTAGACAGTAGAGTTCTCTTCCTGCTAAGGTTGCTCCCCACCCTCTCTGCATAGCATCTGTTACAGGCTGGATATAGACAAGGCAAGTCAATAAATATGAGATAAAGGAAGGTTATACGACGCACATTACTGCTGGAAGGGCCTGGAATTTTTTAGCAGCACGGTGATAATCTGAGTGTCAGAAATTTTGCAGCTGACAACTGGCTTTATATTTTTTGTAATTAAAAAATAAAAAGCTGGCTTGGCGCATGTGGCTCAACGGGCTAAGGTGCCAGCCACATACACCTGGCTACCACTGAGCTGGCGGGTTTGAATCCAGCCCGGGCCCGCCAAACAACAATGATGGCTGCAACCAAAAAAAAAAAAAAATGGCCGGGCGTTATGGCGAATGCCTGCAGTCCCAGCTACTTGGGAGGCAGAGGCAGGAGACTCGCTTGAGCTCAGGAATTAGAGGTTGCTGTCAGCTGTGATGCCACAGCACTCTATCCAGGGTGACAGCTTGAGGCTCTGTCTCAAAAATAAAATAAAATAAAAAAATAATAAAAAACCTTCACTTGACTAGGAAAAATAAAAATATATATAAAAATATACAAAATAAAAAGCCCATAAAACAATTATAACAGCCACAAAGAGGGAACTGGGGCAGACATCACTGTTACAAATGTGTTATGCCAGAAAAATGTCTTTTTTTTTTTTTGAGCGCCGAGCCAGAAAAATGTCTCTTAAAACCCAGCACCTGCGTGCATATTGTTTTCCTTCTAGTTTACATACTTTACTGATACATGAGCAATGCTCGTTAACACTGCTCCCCAATACTGCTTGTGTAAAATTTCACAAGACCAGTTTAAGAGAACAGGTTTTGGGGCCAGGCTGCCTGCTTGCTTGGTATCAAGCAGTGTCTCTTCCTGTGCGACCTTGGACAGGTTGCTTAATGTCTTGTGCCTGTTTCCTCATCTATAAAATGAAGATGATAATAGTGCCTCCCAGGGTAGTTACGTGGGTTAAACGAATCAATGTAAACAGCCTGGTAGATAGCAAATACTAAATAAGCATTTGCTATTGTTACTGGAAGTTCCACTCTACTTTTATTTTATTTATTTATTTTTGTAGAGACAGAGTCTCACTTTATCGCCCTCGGTAGAGTGCCGTGGCGTCACACAGCTCACGGCAACCTCCAACTCCCGGGCTTAGGCGATTCTCTTGCCTCAGCCTCCCAAGTAGCTGGGACTACAGGCACCAGCCACAACGCCCGACTATTTTTCTGTTTTGCAGTTTGGCCCAGGCCAGGTTTGAACCCTCCACCTTTGGTATATGGGGCCAGCGTCCTACTCGATGAGCCACAGGCACCTCCCTCACTCTACCTTTAGAACCCACCAAGATCAAAGTGTCCTCTTTGTTTCTGCTCTCCTGAACTCCTTGTGGTTAAAGGGAGAACACTCTGACCCCAAGAGAAGTTCTGGAAGATGTTTGTGAGGTGGGATGTGATGGAGAGAAAGAGTGGTTCAGATCAGCAAGAGCAAGACCTCGTCTCTAAAAACAGCTAGGTATTGTGGTGGGTGCCCGTAGTCCCAGCCACTCGGAAGGCCGAGCCAAGAGGATGGCTTGAGCCTCAGAGTTTGAGATTGGCAAGACACTCAAACAAAAAGGTAAGACACAGGATGTCAGCTGTATACTCATCTCATCCGTGAGTGACAAAACCTGTGACATGTGCCGCCTCGTGGAAACCACACCTGTGACCCATCACACTAACCATCTGCCAACAGGTTTTCTTCCTACGGTGCTCTCCCCAAGGTTGGCTTACCACAGGGACCACCTGTATTGACTAGGTCTCCCTCCTGTGCAGGCTGCAGGGAGAAGCAGAAGCCAGAATGCTATCATCCTGCTCATCCCAGTATTTTTTTTTGAGACAGAGCCTCAAGCTGTCACCCTGGGTAGAGTGCTGTAGCATCACAGCTCACAGCAACCTCCAACTCCTGGGCTCAAGCCAGTCTCCTGCCTCTGCCTCCCAAGCTGGGACTAACGTGCCCACCACAACGCACAGCTATTTTTTGGTTGCAGCTGTCACTGTTGTTTGGCGGGCCCAGGCTGGATTCGAACCTGCCAGCTCAAGTGTATGAGGCTGGCGCCTTAGCTGCCTGAGCCACAGGCACGGAGCCTCATCCCAGTATTTTAAGCAGGCCTAGAGGCCTTGCCCGTCTGACCATTCTGGTCAGTACTATTTCATGGGTGGTGGTACTGGGTGAGGTGCTCTACACACTGAGGGCCTCAGGTGCCAGGCCTGGGAGAGCAGCAATTTCAGTTAAAGTTCCGCTCAGGGGAGGGGCTCTGCCTCAGCTTCTGGAACCTCCTACCAACTCCATAGAGCAAAGGGAATCTGCCTGCGCAGTTGTGAACCTAGCTAGGTGTGCTGGACCAAGGCTTTCTTATCCTGGGATGGCTGGTGGTGGTGGTAGGGGGTGTCCAGGCTCAAAAAACCAAATAAGGCTAAGGAGGGGGCCCGAGACACGGGGCCACCTGGGAGAGAAGGCAAAGCTTACAACAGCACCTGGAAGGAGCTTTCCAAAGTAGCCCGCGGGCTTCCGGTTACTACTAGGCCAGAGAGCTGGCATTCAAAGGACGATGGGGCGCTACCTCTCACCCAGCAGGGCAAGGCAGCTCTGGGCCTCTGGGGACCTGGATGTCCTTCCCCTCCCTCTCCCCCTTCCTACCACACGCACCTCCAGGCTTCTGCCTTTTTTTTTTTTTTTGGAGCATGGCCGGCTTCTGCTGGCTGCGGGAAGGGGGCAGGCTTAGGGCTCTAAACCCTCCCAGAGGCAGACACCCTTTTAATCTGGGACCCCTTCTTCTGCCCAGCTTCTGCCCTCAACTCTCACCCCAGCCTGTAGGCCCCCTGCGAGTCTGGCGTCACCTGGAGAGCTCAGCAAGCCTCCCTGCAAACACAAGCCCTTTTTACTTTCCCGCCAACATGGCCAGTTAATAGCTGGAGGCTCCCAGGCCGGCGGAGTCGCACCGACCGAGCGAATTCAACTGAGAGCAGACAGGATCGGACCCGGAAGCACAGTTCCCACGGTACAAATGGGGACCCAGGGTCTGGGACTGCCCTCACTGTCTCGAATGTCTTTCCCACCCCCATCCCGAGCATTTTGCCAAGGTCCATCCCCGAGTTCTGTAGTTTTCTGCCCGCGCTCGCGCCCACTTGCCCGTGGGGGCGGGAGCTGCCGGTGCGCCAAGACCTCCCCCCGCGTGAGCGCGCGCGGGGGGTCCCCCCCGCTAGCCCCCAGGCCTCCTGAGGCCCTTCGCACCCCAAGGCAAAGGCGACGCCCATACCCTACAAACGTACAGTCCCCGAGAGGGACTCAAGGCGCTCACAGCGCCTTTGCGAAGCGTCGAGGCGCGCGTGCCGGGTTGATGGTCAAATTTGCCCATAAGCGTGTGGCTCTGCGGCCACATCCCTAGAGGCGGGGAAAGGGGCTCAGAGCAGCACGTCTGGAGAGGGCTCGGCTCCTCGAAACGGGGCTGGGGGCCTGCCGAGGGCGCCACCTGAGCCAGGGCGCGGGAGGGGCTCCTCCATGCTCCAGTTTAGTACTGGAAAAACCCGGGCGCTCAGGGCAGAGGCGGGCCGACTCACAGGCGGGATGGGGACCGCGGGAACAAAGGCGCCCGATGGCCGGATGCAGTCATGGAAAAACCCATCGGGCCGCCGGGGCGGGCGGAGAAGGGGTTGCGCGCGCCCGGCAGCCGCACCACCCCAGCCAGCCGGACTGGGCGGGGCTGCTCTCGGTCCGAGGCCGGGAGCGCGTCTAGCCGAGCAGGAAAAGTGCCAGGGGTGGGGGGCGGGGGGAGCCGGTCCCCAGGACTGGGAACCAGAAGCCCCGGTTCCCGATGTCGCGCACCGCGTGCTCCCGGCCGGCGGGTGGGCGGCCCAGGCTAGGACCTGCGGAACACGCAGCGCTGCGCACGGCCACCTGGCTGGCGAATGCTGCTTGGGCAGCAGCTGGCGGCCGGCACTTGGGGGGCGCGCACAGACCCCCGGCACCACTGCGGACGCGGACGCACACGCTCCTGTACACACATGATCACTTGCTCGCATGTGCGTCGGGGCACGCGATCCGCCCACAGCTTCTGGGCAGGGGGAGGAAAAAGGAGGGGGTCCGAAGTCGTTGTTCGTTAGGGCGGGCCCCTGGGGCTAGATACGTAACCTCCAAGCTGGGAGCTGTAGGCCTTTGAAGAAGCAACGGTTAGGCCCGCCCTCGTTTTACAGGTGCAGGAACCGGGCCTCCAGGGCTGGACTGCCGGGGTCCCGCCCCAGGGCTAGTTTCCCTCCCGTGCAGGAGGCTACCTGCCTTACCCTAGTCTTGTAAAGCTGGCTGGAGACCGGGAGGCAGCGCGAAGGTTTTTTTTTTTTTCCCCCCTATAGAAAAGGAGAATGTTGGCCCAGGTTGGACTCAGTAACTCCTAAGGCCTTTTCCAGTTCTAACTTTTTGTGAAGAAGGAACTGGGCCTAGAGGCCATAAAAGGAGTTGGTAGGAGCTGAAAGAAAAAAAAAAAAAACCTTGCTGCCTGTTTTGGCCTCAACAACAGGCTCTTCCTGGTCCAATCCTCCCATTGTTTATTTGTGCTGCTGCCTGCCATGGGGACCCCGCGGGGTCCCTGGGATGGGGAAGGGACATTCAGTAGATCACAGCTGCATAGAGGAGGCCCCAGGCTCTGCCCAGATGAGGAGTTGCTGAGATGGGTGGCTGGTGATGGTGGTGGTGGGGGCGGGGAAAGGTCCCTGGTGAACAGGCTTCAAAAACGCTGAAGGTCTAGAAGGGACTGCCTTTAAGAGGCCTGCTGCTGGAATTGTTGGAACAAAGGAGGAGATACAGTTGTACCAGTGCTTGCCATGATTAAGAATTTAGGATCCGGGCGGCGCCTGTGGCTCAAAGGAGTAGGGTGCCGGCCCCATATGCTGGAGGTGGCGGGTTCAAACCCAGCTCTGGCCAAAAAAAAAAAAAAAAAAGAATTTAGGATCCGCACAGGCATGGGCACCAGCGACACAGGAGGGTCAGATGAACAACTATCTACCTGTGGTCCCGTTGAGAACTAACCCTTGGGAACTAAAGTCCAATGACCCAGCACCACCTCTCTGTGGCCTGCTCTTACCCAACATTTTTGTGGCCTCACATTTCTCATCTGTAAAATGGGAACAAGAGCTCCTTTGCAGGGCTATTTTGGAAACTGAAAGTGGGTATAAGTTTGCCTTCCATTCAGCTTTCCCTTTCTGTGGAGCAGGGATGAAGTCCCACCTCCACTCAGCATCTACCTCTTCTTTGCCACTTCTGGAAGTCCCTGGCGTCAGCTTCCCAGGACTCCAAAGTCCAGGTTTCTGGCCAGCAGGAAGGAAGGCTAGGTGAGCAGCGCCCCCTGGTGGTCAGAGGTAGGAGGGCCTGGTCAGTCCCTGGAGACAAGCCGCGGCTAACCTGGTTAGTGCCGGATGGTGTCTGGCACTTCGAGCCTCCTGGGGGCTGATCGTGGGACTCCACTCATGGACAATTCCCTTCTGAATCAGGTTCCCCGTTGACCAAGCAGAGAAAATGCTGGTTCTCCACAGCAGCGTTCCCTCTGCCTTCTCATAGCTCAGCTTCTTTGGGCTCAACAGACTCTCCCACATCTTCCTGGGAGGAATCCACAAACTTGGTATATTTATACTGTGCTTTAGGAAGCCCTTTGACACACATCACTTGTCCTGAGGAGCGCTGCTTCTGGGTGGTGACTGCGCTCCATGGAAAGAGGATTGTGGTTTAGAGCTTGGCTCAGATTCTTCCTCTTCCATCCAGCTGTGTAACCAGGGCGATGTTCAAAACATTGAGTAATCAGTAGCACAGGAATCAGCCAATCAGGACAGAGCCCCCTCCTCCCCAAACACCAGGTTTAGACAAACCCGCCAAAGATTCTGGAATAATCCCAGCCTCACTGGGCCTCAGTTTCCCTCATTCACAATGTGGGGATGGTGGTTGTATTAGCCACACCTCATAAGCCTGCTGAAGCCTTCATACACTCATGCCTATAAGGATCGCCCAGCCAGTTTCTGCGTATGGATGGTGCCCAGTAAGTGTTAATACTGGTCCTGCCTCTTCTCTGCAAAAGGGGAATCACCTCTGAGTTTCATTGACTCAGGGTGATTGTCACTTTTAGGACAGACCCCAACAGAGCCCACTGTGCTCATCTCAAGCTCACCTCCTGTCTCTCACCTCCTGGCTCCTTCTCACTGTCCGTTCTCTTTGACCAGCCTCATCTGTCCTGAGGCACCTACAAACCCTCTATGGCTGAGTGTCTCCTATTTGATTATTCTGGTCCTAACATTTGTGCCCCAGACCTCTCCTCCCTGAACTCTTCCTCCTATCCCAGCCAGATATGTCCCAGAGCCTGCTTGTCCCTTGGCCCACCTCCAAGCTTAGAAAGCCCAGAGCCACCCTGATCCCACCCTCCACCCTCAGGGCACCTGCTTCCCTCTTCTTTGAGCTGAAAGGCATCTTTCATCCTCTCTTGCCCACATTACAGTAACTATCTCTGGACACCCATGAATTCATTGTCCTAAAACACAGACTGCAAGACTCCCCACCCCAGAACCCTCTAATGCCCTCGCCTGGCCTATCCAGTCTCACTCCTACTTTTATAATGGTGGTAGTCAACATTTATTGTGTGCTCCCCACAATTATACTGCACATGCAAGCACTTTATTTTTTTTGAGACAGACTCTCACTTTTTTGCCCCCAGTGGAGTCCCATGGCATCATAACTCACAGCAACCACAAACTCGTGGGCCCAAGCAATCCTCTTGGCTCAGGCTCCCAAATAGCTGGGATTACAGGTACCCGCCATGACACCCAGCTATTTTGTTCTTTTTTTTTTTTTTTTTTTGAGACAGAGCTTCCAGCTGTCACCCTGGATAGAGTGCTGTGGCATCACAACTCACAGTAACCTCCAATTCCTGGGCTCAAGCGAGTCTCCTGCCTCCGCCTCTCAAGTAGCTGGGACTACAGGCGCCCGCCAAAACGCCGGGCCATTTTTTGGTTGCAGCCGTCATTGTTGTTTGGCAGGGCCAGGCTGGATTCAAACCCACCAGCTTAGGTGGCTGGCGCCGAGCCTGTTCTTTTTTTGTTGTTGTTGTTCTTTTCTTTTTTTTAATTGAGACAGTCTTACTTTGTGGTCCATGGTAGAGTGCCATGGCATCATAACTCAACGCAACCTCCAACTCTTGGGCTTAAGCGATTCTCTTGCCTCAGCTTCCCAAGTAGCTAGGACTAGAGGTGCCAACCATAATGCTCGTTCCTTTTTTTTTTTTTTTGTGGTAGAGATGGGGTCTCACTCTGGCTCAGGCTGGTCTCAAACCTCTAAGCTCACGGCAATCCACCCACCTTGGCCTCCCAGAGTGCTAGGATTATAGGCACAAGTCACCACATCCGGCCTTTTAAATTTTTTTAGAGACAGAGGGAGTCTCCCTCTTGCTCAGGGTGGTCTCTAACTCCTGAGCTCAAGCAATCCACCCACCTCAGCCTCCCAGAGTGCTGGGATTATAGGCATGAGGCACTGTGCCCAGCCTAAGTAAGCACTTTAATCATGCCATCTCATTTAGTCTTCCCAACAACCCTGGTTGGTACGTGTATTATTATCCCCACTGTGTAGGGGAGGAAACAGAAAGGTTCAGAGAGTCAAGTAACTTGCCCAAGGTCACTCAGCCAGTGGGAGGCAAAGTCAGAATTCAGACTCAAGCAGCCTAACTCCAGAGTTCTGTTGTTCAGCCATCTGAGAGGCACCACTTAGTAGAGCCACCTACCTTTCTTGGAATCTCTACCTCCTCATTTTGCTGGACCCTGGGGCTGGCTGCTTCAGACCATGTGCCCTCCATCCTCACACCTGCCCCCTCCTCCCTAGCTTTGTAGTAGCCTGGAATGTACCTTCTCTTACTCCCAAACAAAATCTCTCTCCATCCCAGCTAGACTCAAGGCTGCCTCTCTTTTAATGCACCTCTCACCCAAGCACATATTCTCCTGTTGCCTATGACTGATTTTTCTGAAGCCTTTAAGTTATTCCACCTTCTAAAAGTGCTTTTCTTTTTAAAGACAAGGTCTCACTCTCTTGCCCAGGCTAGAGCAGAGTGGCATGATCATAGCTTATTGCACTTCAAATCCTGGGCTCATGTGATCCTCCTGCCTCAGCCTCCCAAGTAGCTGGAACTACTGCGTGTGCCACCACCATGCAGGCTAATATAAAATTTTTTGGGGGGGGGGGGTGGTATCGCCTGTGGCTCATCAAGTAGGGCACCGGCCCTGTATACCGAAGGTGGCAGGTTCAAACCCGGCCTTGGCTGAACTGCAAAACAGAAAAATAGCCGGACGTTGTGGCGGGCGCGTGTAGTCCCAGCTACTCAGGAGGCTGAGGCAAGAAGAATCACCCAAACCCAGGACCTGGAGGTTGCTGTGAGCTGTGTGACGCCACAGCACTCTACAGAGGGCGATAAAGTGAGCTTCTGTCTCTACAGAGACTCTGTAAAAAAAAATTTTTTTTTTCATGGTGGCGCCTGTGGCTCAGTGAGTACGGTGCCAGCCCCACATACCTAGAGTGGTGGGTCAAACCTGTCCCCGCCAAACTGCAACAACAAAAAAATAGCAGGGCGTTGTGGTGGACACCTATAGTCCTAGCTACTTGGGAGGCTGAGGCAAGAGAAATCATCTAAGCCCAAGAGCTGCAGGTTGCTGTGAGCTGTGACGTTACAGCACTCTTACGAGAGCGACAAAGTTGAGACTCTGTCTCTAAAAAAAAAATTTTTTTAAGGGACAAGGTCTTACTGTGTTGCCCAAGCTGGTTTCGAACTCCTAGGCTTAAGCAATCCTCTAGCCTCAGCCTCTCAAAGTGCTGGGATTACATGTGTGCGCCACTGTGCTTGGCTGTGGAAGTGCTTCTTTCACTTTACCATGCATCAAAATTCCTTTTTTTTCCTTTTTTGGTAGAGACAGAATCTCACTTTATCACCCTCAGGAGAGTGCCATAGCATCACAACTCACAGCAACCTCCAAATCCTGGGCTTAGGCAATTCTCTTGCCTCAGCCTCCCAAATGCTTGGGACTACAGGTGCCTACTGCAACACCCTGCCATTTTTGTTTTGCAGTTCAGCCGAGGCTGGGTTTGAACCCACCACCTTCAGTATATGGGGCCGGCACCCTACTGGATGAGCCACAGGTGCTGCCCTTTTTTTTTTTTTGAGACAGAGTTTCAATGTTGCCCTCAGTAGAGTGCTGTATCGTCACAGCTCACAGCAACCTCCAACTCTTGGGCTTAAGTGATTCTCTTGCCTCAGCCTCCTGAGTAATTGGGACTACAGGTGCCCGCCACAACGCCCGGCTAGTTTTTTTGTTGTGGCAGGGGTTTAGCTGGCCCAGGCCGGGTTTGAACCCACCACCTTTGGTGTATGTGGCTGGTGCCATAACCACTGTGGTAGAGCACCGAGCCATGCATCAGAATTTCTTGGGAATCTTGTTAAGTTACAGATTCTGATTTAGTAGGCCTGGATGGGGCCTTAGATTCTGTGTTTCCTACAAGCTTCCAGGTGGTGTTGATGCTGGTCTAAGGACCCTACTTTGAGAAGCAAGACTCTAGAAGATCACTCAGGAACAGAAGCATCACTGGGTGTGGTGGCTCATGCCTGTAATCCTAGCATTCTAGGAGGCCGAGGCAAGTGGATTGCCTGAGCTCACGAGTTGGAGACCAGCCTGAGCCAAAGTGAGAACCCGTCTCTAAAAATAGCCGGGGGTTGTGGCTAGCACCTAGTCCCAGCTACTTGGGAGGCTGAGGCAAGAGAATTGCTTGAACCCAAGAGTTTGAGGCTGCTGTGATCTGTGAAGCCACAGCACTCTACCAAGGGTAACAAAGTGAAACTCTATCTTAAAAAAAATATATACATGAAAAAGAAACAGCCTAAGCCCAAGAGCTGGAGGTTGTTGTGAGCTATGATGCCATAGCACTCTACCGAGGGCGACAAAGTGAGACTCTGTCTCTAAAAAGAAAAGAAAAGAAACAGAAGCATCAACTCAGAAATCTGTGACTGTTCACTAAGCACCCATGCAGTGCAAACCAGTGTGGGGATCCAAGTCCAAATGCTGAACTCCAGCCCCTAAATAGCAAAAAGGTTATTGCACAAATGCAGATTAAAATTAACAGCCCAACCGCAGAACACTTCCAGAAATGCTCATGTGCTTAACAGTAGGTGGTACATGTGATCAATTCATTTTCTGTCTGACAGCCAGTGGTGCTTTAAACAGGCAAAAATCTCGTGGCTGACCTGTTTAGAACTATCCAAACTAATGGCTCTCACCTCACTCAGAGTAAAAAGTGGATTCTTCTTCAAGGCTCTGCATCATCTGGATCTGCTCTGATCTCTTCTCCCATAACTCACCTTCTAGACTTACCTTTTGTTCTCTTGAACCAGGTCCCCAGTTTCTCTTCCACCTGAGAGCCTTTGAACTTGCCTGGTTAATGTTTGTCCTTCAAATTGCCCAGTAGAGGGGTGAGGAAACCTTTTCATGTTGGAAGACTGGATTAATTTAGCTATACTCAAATAAGGCCACCTTCAAGAAACTTCAATTACATAAACTTAAAAATGTACATTATTTTGTAAAAAAAATCTATCTACTTAATTTTTTTTCTTTCTTTTTTTTTTTTTTTTGCAGTTTTTGGCTGGGGTTGGGTTTGAACCCACCACCTCAGGCATACAGGGCTGGCGCCCTACTCCGTTGAGCCACAGGCACCACCCTGTACTTTATATTTTTTTAAAATGAAAACTATTAGGCTTGGCACTTGTGGCTCAGCGGGCTAAGGCGCCAGCCATGTACACCTGAGGTGGCGGTTTCGAATCCAGCCCGGGCCCACCAAACAATGACAGCTGCAACAAAAAAAAAAATGGCCAGGCGTTGTGGCGGGCGTGCCTGTAGTCCCAGCTGCTTGGGAGGCAGAGGCAAGAGACTCGCTTGAGCTCAGGAATTGGAGGTTGCTGTGAGCTGTGATGTCACAGCACTCTATCCAGGGTGATAGCTTGAGGCTCTGTCTCAAAAAAAAAAAAAAAAAAATGAAAACTATTAATTTTAAAGTTACCAAACATTTTAATGACTTTGTTGTGTCTGCGTATATTTGGGAAGCATTTGAATATTTGGTTGCAGCATGGAGTTCCATAGTTTCAGTTGATCCTCTAGATGGGTATCAGTCAGTTGGAGCTTAAGGGCATCTTGATTTGGGTTTGGTAGAAGAATGCAGATTCCTAGCAATTAGTGATTGAAAAGCAAGAGGCCAGCCTGAGCAAGAGTGAGACCCCATCTCTAAAAATAGCCAGGCATTGTGGTGGGCGCCTGTAGTCCCAGCTACTTGGGAGGCTGAGGCAAGAGAATCACTTAAGCCCAAGAGTTTGAGTTTGCTGTGAGCTGTGACATTATAGCACTCTACCAAGGGCTACATAGTGGGACTCTCTCTCAAAAAATAAATAAATAAATTCCATCTGTAGTTCATTAGGTGCCTTGGTGATATCAACCAGGTGAGACCAAAATACTAATTTCAGGCTCAGCGCCTGTGGCTCAACGGGCTAAGGCGCCAGCCACGTACACCTGAGCTGGCGGGTTCGAATCCAGCCCCCGGGCCCGCCAAACAACAATGACGGCTGCAACCAAACAATGGCTGGGCATTGTGGTGGGCGCCTGTAGTCCCAGCGACTTGGGAGGCAGAGGCAAGAGACTCGTTTGAGCCCAGGAATTGGAGGTTGCTGTGAGCTGTGATGCCATAGCACTCTATTCTGGGTGACAGCTTGAGGCTCTGTCTCAAAAAAAAAAAAAATACTAATTTCAGTGTATTCTCTTGATTCTCAAAGTCAGTGGACCCATTATTGTATTCTCTAATTACTAGGCCTACAGCTGCATATTTGTCACATGATTTACTAATATCATCCTGCTCATCAATGTCCTTTGCTACATGGGGAAAATGTTCATCTGAAATTTTCTATTAAAAAAGTGTTTTGAGGGCGGCTCCTGTGGCTCAGCGAGCAGGGCGCCGGCCCCATATACCGAAGGTGGCGGGTTCAAGCCCGGCCTCGGCCGAACTGCAAAACAAAAAAAAAAAAAAAAAAATAGCCGGGCGCTGTGGCGGGCGCCGGTAGTCCCAGCTACTAGGGAGGCTGAGGCAAGAGAATCGCTTAAGCCCAAGAGCTGGAGGTTGCTGTGAGCAGTGCGAGGCCACGGCACTCTACCCAGGGTGATAAAGTGAGACTCTGTCTCTACAAAAAAAAAAAAAAAAAAAAAGTGTTTTGAGGCTCGGTGCCTGTGGCTCAACGGGCTAAGGCATCAGCCACGTACACCTGAGCTGGCGGGTTCGAATCCAGCCCGGGCCCGCCAAGCAACAATGACGGCTGCAACCAAAAAAAAAGGCCTTGTGACGGCCGCCTATAGTCCCAGCTATTTGGGAGTCGGAGGCAGGAGACTCGCTTGAGCTCAGGAATTGGAGGTTGCTGTGAGCTGTGATGCCACAGCACTCTACCTAGGGTGACAGCTTGAGGCTCTGTCTCAAAAAAAAGAAGTGTTTTGAGAAACAATAGCTTTTTGCAAAGTGCTTGGATTTTTTGCCATATATCAAATGTAGACTTAGTTTTATCTTGTAAAGAAACATTCAAGTCATTTTGATTTGACATATCACACAGAAATTTTGTATTCCTATAGCAATTCTTTTTTTTTTTTTGAGATAGAACCTAAAGCTGTCACCCTAGGTAGAGTGCTGTGGCATCACAGCTCACAGCAACCTCCAATTCCTGAGCTCAAGCGATTCTCCTGCCTCTGCCTCCCAAGTAGCTGGGACTACAGGCGCCTGCCACAATGCCTGGCTATTTTTTGGCTGTAGCCGTCAATTGTTATTTGGCAGGCTCAGGCTGGATTCAAACCCACCAGCTCAGGTATATGTGGCTGGTGACTTAGCTGCTTGAGCCAGAGGCGCCCAGCCCTTATAGCGATTCTTTTTTTTTTTTTTTTTTTTTTTAGACAGAGCCTCAAGCCGTCACCCTGGATAGAGTGCTGTGGCATCACAGCTCACAGCAACCTCCAATTCCTGGGCTCAAGCGAGTCTCCTGCCTCCGCCTCCCAGGTAGCTGGGACTACAGGCACCCACCACAACGCCCAACTATTTTTTGGTTGCAGCTGTCATTGTTGTTTGGTTGGCTGGGCTGGATTTGGACCTGCCAGCTCAGGTATATGTGGCTGGCGCCTTAACCGGTTGAGCCACAGGCACTGAGCCCTTATAGCACTTCTTTTTTTTTTTTTTTGTAGAGACAGAGTCTCACTTTATCGCCCTGGGTAGAGTGCCGTGGCGTCACGCTGCTCACAGCAACCTCCAGCTCTTGGGCTTAAGGGATTCTCTTGCCTCAGCCTCCCTAGTAGCTGGGACTGCAGGCGCCC
>CAUYON010101768.1:0-22589 GCA_963573935.1 Arctocebus calabarensis | reverse complement strand
TGTGTCATTAATTGTCATTAATTGTCTCATATCAAAGTTCAATACATAGGATTCATGCTTCTCCATTCCTGTGATGCTTCACTAAGAATAATGTGTTCCACCTCCATCCAGGTTAATACAAATGCTGCAAAATCTCCATTTCTTTAATGGCTGAAAATATTCCATGGTATACATATACCACAGTTTGCCAATCCATTCCTGGGTTGAGAGGTATTTAGGCTGTTTCCACATTTTAGTGATTGTAAATTGAGCTGCAATAAACAATCCTATACATCAGTGGGGAAGAGAGATGAACAGAACCTTCCCTAAAGAAGACAGATGAATGGCCAGCAAATACATGAAAAAATGCTCATCATCCCTAATTATTAAATAAATGCAAATTAAAACCACCCTGAGATATCATCTAACCCCAGCGAGAATGGCCGATATCACAAAATCTCAAAACTGCAGATGCTGGCATGGATGTGGAGAGAAAGGAACACTTTTACACTACTGGTGGGACTGCAAACTAATTCAACCTTTTTGGAAGGAAGTATGGAGAAACCTCAAAGAACTCAACCAAGACCTCCCGTTTGATCCTGCAATCCCATTACTGGGCATCTATCCAGAATGAAAAAAAAAAAAAAAACAAAAAAAAACCCTTTTATTTTAAAGACACTTATACTAGACTGTTTATCATAATTTTTTTTTCCTTAAAGAGTAAAGATACTTCTCCTGGATAATAAGAGAGAAGACACAGAGAGTCAAGATTTCCTATGTGTTGTTAGTAATAGGAAAAATCTGCCATCATCTTGTGTTAGTTCCAGTTTCCTAGAAACAGAAGCTGAGACAGGGAATTTTGTATAAATGCATTGTTGAGGGAATGCTCTCAGAAGAAAGATATAAAAGAAACAGGATAGATAAGAAGTCCAGCAAGGATGGAGTGATAATCAGCAAGGGATCTCAGCTGAGGCTGTAAAACATGACTTCACAGTATCCTAGCACCCACTTGATCTGCATATCAAGGTTAGTTTTTGTAGCTCAGGAAATGGTTTTATGATCAATAATTTTATACATTATTAGTACTTGGAGTAAATTTGTCCCCTTCCCTCCCTGACCATATATCATCAGGTAAACATGGTAATGTTCCAGTGAAACCTATTACAGTAGAATCTGCATAGTTAACCACCTCCCTGCATTGACTACCCCCTTAAGTTGACCTAATTTTCATAGAACAGACATGTACCACATGTATCATAACAGTAAGCCTAGTTCCTTATGTTGCCCACCACTGTGTGTTGACCAGTTTGTTACAGTCTGTTGGGTGGTCAACTTACAGAGGTTCTGGTGTATTAGTTCACATCTGCATAGATTTAAGCTATTTGTACATATTAAAGAAAACAATTTAAGCCGGGCATTGTGGTGGATGCCTGTGGTCCCAGCTACTCGGGAGGCTAAGGCAAAAGAATCACCTAAGCCCAGGAGTTGGAGATTGCTGTGAGCTGTGATGCCACAGCACTCTACCGAGGGCGATAAAGTGAGACTCTGTCTCTAAAAAAGTAATAATAAAAATAAAAAATAAAACTATTTAGAAGGCATTGTTAATTGACTCATAATAATTATACTTATGGGGTACAATGTTATATTTTGATACATATATACATTGCACAAATGTTTGCCACCTACTGTTCATCTCATCTGGCCTGTCCAGCATCATTTTCTATCATTTTCTATTTTTCATCCCACAATGATTCATACATAGTAGGGGTTCATAAATGTCATTCACACTTCAGTCAAGCTGATCTCTTTATCAAAGTGAGGTATTGAGAAATAAAGCACATGACTGGGAAGTTAATTCTTTTTAAAAAATACTAACTGGGCAAGTTACTTAGCCTCTCTGAGCTTCTGCTTCCTCATCTTCACTAGAAGTGATAATGCTATAGCATAGGAATGTTGGAAAAATTAAATGGAAGAATTTACTTTAAGTACATAGCCCACTGTCTGGAAATTAATAAATACCTGGCAAACATTGGCTCTTTCTCCTTTATGCTCAGTGTTTAACATATTTATCTATTCTGATTCTGATTTATGGGTTCTATTACTTAATTTATCCTATTTGGTTTTTACCACATTCATCCCACTTAATTTTGAAAACCTAGAACAAGAAGTTTCTTACAATAGTTGGAATCTGGCTAGGCATGGTGGCTCATGCCTATAATCCCAGGACTCTGGGAGGCCAAGGTGGGCAGATTGTTCAAGCTCAGGAGCTCAAGACCAGCCTGAGAAAGAATGAGACCTCCATCTCTACTAAAAATAGAAAGAAAAAAAAAAACTAGCTGAGCTAGGTGGCGGACACCTGTAGTCCTAGCTACTCGCTAGGTTGAGGCAAGAAAAATCACTTGAGCCCAGGAGTTTGAGGACATAAGGCACTCTACCCAGGGTGAAAGAGTGAAATTCTGTCTTAGGGGAAAAAAAAAAAGAATTGGAATCTGCAACAGGAATAATATTTGTCTAATATAATAGAACTTTGCTGTTTATGATTTTTGACTAAGGTTTCATTGAAAAGGGTGGCAGGGCTTCATAAAGTTAAATTGGCCATAATGCTATTTTTTATCAGTATACTATTTGACTAAAATTTCTTATATGAAGATTTACATTTGAGATGTAGAAAATGTTTATCTTTGATATTAAGTTATTGAGAACAGCATTGAATGGCACAGTACACCTCCTTTCCCCTGTGTCAGTCATGCAGTATTTCTGCACAGGCACATTGTGTTAGGGATTCTGGGAGAGTCAGAGTAATAAGATAATGTTTTTTTTCCATTCCTAAATATACATTTGTCAATTCTGATTTCTAGGTTTTTTTCTCTTAAAAAACATGACAGATTAAAAATGTCTAGTTTTTATGTCAGTTGATTACTTGTGACTCCATTATACATGTCCTCATTTGGTTTTATGCTCATTTGAATGGTTCTCAATAAACTTCCATCAACTACATAGGAAAGGCAGAAGTATATTACATCTAGAAGGTAACTGAATATATTAAGTAGTTTGTATGTCTATATTGCCAAAGCAAGAGTATGAAAGACTTAAGTGGCAACCCCAAAAGTGAAATCTGTGTAAGTGTCCATGAGCTGATGAATGGATAGACAAAATGTGGTCTATCTACACAATGGAATATTATTCAGCCATTAAAATTAATGAAGTGCTGATCTACGCTGTACCATGGATGAATGTTGAAAACCTTATGTTAAGCAAAAGAAACTAGATGCAAAAGGTCACATATTTTGTAACTCCACTGATATGCAATATCCAGAATCAGCAAATCTGTAGAGACAAAAAGTATAATAGAGATTACCAGTGGCTGGGGGATGGGGAGTTACTGTTTGCTGGGTACAGAGTTTCTGTTTGGGATGATGAAGAGTTCTGGAAATGGATAGTGGTGATGGTGCATGTTGTAAATGTACTCAGGTGCTACTGAATTCTATACTTTAAAATGGTTCAAATGGTCTTGAAGCTTATGTTAGTATATTATGATAAAAAAAGAAAAAAAATGATAAGGGGCTTGGAGGTTATTGTTGTAAGCCTGGTATTTTCTTTCTGCACAGGAGCCATGGATAACAGAGGCTTTCAGCAGGGGAGTTTTAGTAGCTTCCGGAGTAGCTCCAGTGATGAGGACTTGATGGACATTCCAGGGACAGCTATGGATTTCTCCATGAGAGATGATGTTCTTCCATTAGACCGAGAAGTAGAAGGTATCATTACTGATGATAATAATTTATCTTTTAAAAGATTAATTTATGCACAGTAAAATTCATTTATTTTCTGGCACATAGTCCTGTGAGTTTTAATACATACCTAGATTCCTGTAGCCACCAGCACTGACAGGATATAGAACAGTTCTATCCCCCAAAGAATTCCCTCCTGCTACCCCTTTGCAGTCGGACTTCCCTCAGTCTTAACCCTTGGTACCACTGATCTTTTCTCTGTCCCTATAGTTTTTTCTTTTCAGCTTTGAAACCAACAACTTTCATTCATCTTAATGGCTTAGGGATTTATTCAAGTTGTTTATTCCTTTTTCTTGCTGAATAGTATACCCCCAGGAACAAGATCACTGGATTATATAGTAAATGTGTGTTTAACTTTATATGAAACTGTCAAACCATTTTCCAAAGTGCCTGTACCATTTTGCATCTGAACTAGTTATGTATGAGAGTACCACTTATTCTGCATCTTCAACAGCTCTTGGCATTTTCAGTAATTTTATTTAGACCATCCTAATAAATTTGTAGTGTTATTTCATCACAGTTTCAATTTAATTTCCTTAATGGCTAATGATGTTGAACATTGTTTCATGGGCCAACCTATCCTCTGTGATGAATATGTGTTTAAATCCTTTTCCCCTTTTTATAATTATATATATATTTTTAATTAGAATATATCTGTAAAATGAAAATTCCCCACATTTTTTATTTGGTCACCCAGTTACATCATTCTTTTTAGTATCTGTGTATAATTTTATAATATGGTTATACCATAGTTTATTTTATCTAGTATATATTTATTTATATATTTATTTTTGAGACAGAGTCTCACTGTATTGCCTAGGCTAGAGTTCTGTGGCATCAGCATAGCTCACAGCAACTTCAAATTCCTGGGTTCAAGTGATCCTCATGCCTCAGCCTCCTGCGTAGCCTGACACCACACCCAACTAATTTTTAGTAGAGATGGGGTCTCACTCTTGCTCAGGCTGGACTTCATAGTCAGAAATGCATTCCTTGGTTGGGTGCGGTGGCTCACACTTGTAATCATAGCACTCTGGGAGGCCAAGGCTGGTGGATTGCCTGAGCTCATGAGTTTTAAACCAGGTTGAGCTAGAGCAAGACCCTGTCTCTAAAAATAGCCGGGCATTGTGGTGGGCGCCTGTAGTCCCAGCTACTTGGGAGGCTGAGACAAGAGAATTACTTAAGCCTAAGAGTTTGAGGTTGCAGTGAGCTGTGATGCTATAGCTCTACCAGGGGCAACAAAGTCAGACTGTGTCTCAAAAAAAAAAAGAAAGAAAAGAAAAGAAATGCATTCCTTTATGACTTCTGAGTAGCATTCTTTTTATACTTAGAAACAACTGTATCACTTTAAGATTAAATTTGTATAATTATTTTAAAACTACTCTCTGGTTCTTTAACTGACTAGGATTGCCATTCTCAAAGTAAAGTCAGAGGATAAAGAGCTACTGTTGGAATTCATTATTTAGCAAATTTATATTAAAGGCATATGACACTATAGACACTTTGCTAGGTTCTGGGAATTAGCATGGCTTTAAGATACTTTCCCTACCTTCATGAATTTGAATTCTAACCTAAGTACTTAAGATAGCACCTGCCTCTATTTCCAGGATTTAGATAATACATATAAAGTGCTTATAACCATACCTGGCATAGAGTTAAGTGCATAATAAAATGTTAGCTCTAAGTATTATTATATTATTATTATTGCTATAACCCTATATTATATGTATTATAGATCTTATAGGAACTTAGCAGAGGAGGTGTTTTCTCTGTGTGTGTGTGTGTGAAGGACTGAAGAAGATTTCACAGAAAATGCATATTGTAGTAAGATCTTGCATGATAGGTTATTTGGTAACAGAGGCATCAGCAGCCATAGTATACACAGGTATAAAAAGGTAGAATATAAGTCCAGATAGGTGAGTTGGGGCCTTCAATGTCATGCTGAGTTTGAATTAACCTTACTGTTACTGTGAGGACAAAGCTCTTTCATCTATTCATTTAACAAATAATTTTTGAGCACTGGGGATATGGTGATAGGATTAAGACAAACATTGACCTGGAACTCAGATATTGTTGGGGAAGACAATAAATGAACAAATATACAGATTAGCTAATTACCCATTCTAATAAGTACTAGGATCATTGGCTGTAGTGGATTGATCAGTTAAGGAATCAATAGCTTAAATTGGCTACTTAAACCTTTTGGCTAAACCATAGTGATTAGTTATCATCATTGCTTCTAATAGAAAATGGTCTTATATGTCATCTGTAACCTCAGAGTATTTTTTGTGTGTTCATGTTGCTCTCAGTAAATGATTGGAGTAAGTGACTATTCATTATTCCCATTTTATAGACTAGAAAATTGAGGAAGAACAAGATTTTTTGACATTGACTGTGATTATAGAATATGTTTTCACATGAGTATTCCTTCACCACTTTCACTAGCCTTTACAGAAGAGTTACTGTTTGTGGTTTATAAGGTCTGATCACAAAATAATGAGGTTACTTTCCATGAGCCATACATGAAAATCAGTCTGCTTACTATACTTACATACTGCATTATAGTAGTGCCAGTTTTCTTGCTTTGGTTTCCAATTGTTCTTATTTCATTTAATGTGCTCACATGAGATTTCCTAATAAAGACAGCAATAACAGAAAAAAAGGTTACAGAGTCCTTAATATTTGATGGTGAACCTATGCATAAAATACTACATTTTGTGCCAAGCACAATAGTACTAAAAAGATTAGTTAGAAGGGGCTTGAAAGGCAGTAAAAGTGGTTCTTATTTTCCAGATGGCTAGAGGGCTTGATTTATGAGGAATGAATAAATGCATAGCATGGTTAAATACATCTGAGGTAGTGTTATAGTAGTTTGTAAATTAGAAGAAATATAAACATGTCAATCTGAAAGAAGTGGGGGAGGAAAATACAAAAGCTCTTGAATAACAGGAAAACATTCAGAGCTGTTCTTGTAGTCTATCTGTTCTCGCTTGCCTGCCTCTGCAGCTTGGACCTCATGGTCAGAAATGCATTCATTTATGCACTCTATAGTTAAGGAACACCCAGATATCAATCATCCCAGTGTGGTGCTATTTTAATAATGCTCTTTGATTTCCTTCTTTCCCTCATCTCCTTGTCATTCTAACTAGCATTCCTTGCTACTCCCTGTCAAAATAAGGAGACATTCTGGTAGAAAGAGCAGCACAGATAAAGGCACAGAAGCATGAGAAAGCCTTTTATATTTAAGAAATAGCATCTGCCTGTCTGAGGCATAAGGCTTCTGGGATAAGGACTGTGGTGGCAGCTGGAGCAGGTGGGAGGACTGTAAGGGATAAGATTTAGTTAGGAATCTAGGTGGGGTCCAGATTGTATATGCTTTTGGACCTAATCTTGTTTGTAACCAAGACACAATCAAATGATTTTAAAGAACAGGAATGATTTGATCAGATTTGAATTTTAGGGAAGTTTTTGCAGTGTGGAAGGTGGATTGAGAGGAAGTGTAGGTTGGAGACTTGGGAGACCAGGAAATTGGCTTTTTTTTTTTTTTTTTAATGTAGGCAAATAATCAAAAGCCCTGAAAGAAGACAGTAAGACTAGAGAGGAAGGAATAAGTTCTGCAGAAATTTCAGAAGGGGAATTGATAGGACCAATTAGACATGGAGAATAAAATAGAAAAGAGTTAGGGATGACTTCAAAGCCTAAGCATATTATGGGGTAGGCTGTGTTCTCCCATACCACCTGTTGAGTCTCAACCTTTCTAAATCCCAGAGAAGAAAAAAAATTTAATAGTTAAATATGGTAGAATGAAAAGCATAACAGTACTTGAAATCCACAAAATAAATTGTGAAATTTTTTTTTATTCTGCCCACTATAAAAAGTCATAATTTTCCTCCAGAGAGAAACTGAAAACAAAGGAGAGTATCTTTGGGCTTCAGCTCATAGAGAAGTCTACCATCATCACCTCAGTTAGGCCTTCTCCAAGCTGTCAGACTAGAGCAGCGGTTCTCAACCTGTGGGTTGCAACGCCTTTGGGACTCGAACAGCCCTTTCACAGGGGTCACCTAAATACATCCTGCATATCAGATATTTACATTACGATTCATAACAGTAGCAAAATTATAGTCATGAAGTAGCAACAAAAATAATTTTATGGTTGGGGGTCACCACAACACAACATGAGGAAATATATATATATATATGTATATATATATATATATATTTTTTTTTTTTAAATTGAATCATAGCTGTGTACAGGGTCACGGCATTAGGAAGGTTGAGAACCATTGGATGAGAGCAACTGTGTGGGTTGCATAGGGAGGAAAAGGTATTTTGGATTCCATTATTCTCATAATTTAATAATTTCCCTAAACACTTAGCCTGTGAGAATAGTAATCAATATTTCTGCTTTTTGAACTTGGAAAAAAAGTAACTCATATCAAAAGCTCTGTGGGGCATAAACCCAACTAGTTTTATATGCTGATTCCTTAAAATGAGACCTATGATGATGTCCATTGCCTTTGGCTTCCTTAAAGTAACTTAATAGGAAAATGGGCAAATTTTAGAACTGATAGGCTCTAATCTTTCCACCAATTATTTTGTTTATTAGGTAAAGTATATATAAAGTATATACTTTATTCAGAAGTTTACCTAAATGTCCTATCAAGGATGCCACTTGTTTCCTCAGACAGAAATTTTTAATTTTATTGAAATCTAATTTAATGATTTTTTTTTTCTTTCCTAGATCTAGAAAGTCACCACCAAACCCAAGATTATGTAGTTCTCCTATGTTATCTTCTAGAAGTTTAATAGTTTTATATTTTACATTTAGGTCAGTGATTCATTTGGGGTTAATTTTTGTGATAAGTATAAGGCCTTTGTATAGGTTCGCATTTTTACATATGTAACGCTGAATCATTGCAGCACTGGTTTTTGGAAACACTGTCCTTTGTCTACTGAATTGCCATTATACCTTCATCAAACACTATTTGACTATATTTGTGTGGGTCTATTTCTGGGCTGTCTATTCTGTCCCCCCCCCCCCCCGATCTATGCATCTTTTCTTTTGATAATATCATGCTGTCTTTATTATTATAGATTTATATTAAATCTTGAAATCAGGCAGTGTGAGTGCTCCAACTTTGTTCATTTTTAGTAATGTATTGGCTTTTCTAGATATTTTGCTTTTCCACAGAAGCTTTAGAGCAGTGGTTCTCAACCTTCCAAATACTGGCGACCCTTTAATACAGTTCCTGTGGGTCGCAACCCACAGGTTGAGAACTGCTTTAGAGTCAGTTTATTGTACTTGTGAAATAACTTCCTTGGGTCTTGATTGGGATTGTGTTTAATCTGTTGATCAAGTTGGGAAGAATTGACATCTTAACAGTATTGAGTTTTTCATTCCATGAACATAGAACATTTATCTAGATCTTCTTTGATTTACTTATCAGTTTTTATAGTTCTTTGCATATAGATACTGTGTATATGTTCTTAGATTTATACCTAAGTGTTTAATTTGGGGGTAGGCTATTGTAAATTGTATTTTTTTTAAATTTGCAATTCTAATTCATTACTGGTATAAAGAAAGCAGTTGACTTTTTGTATCTTGAGCTTATATCCCGCAATGTATATTTGTCTGTTATTTCATAATTTGGGGTTGTTTTTCCCTTCTTTCAGGATATATTTTTCCCTTTCATAATTTTGGGTTGTTTTTCCCTTCTTTCAGGATTTCTTTAGGATTCTTTGAGATTTTCTACATAGACACTTGTGTCACCTGTGAATAAACAGAGTTTTATTTATGCCTTTCCAATCTGTATACCTTTTATTTCCTTTTGCTGTTCTAATTAGCTAAGTTGTTGAATAGATGAGTGAAAAGAGAAGACATTCTTGTTTTGTTCCTGATCTTAGGAGAGAAGAGTCCACTTTCTTGCTATTAAGTGTGGTGTTAGCTGTAGGGTCTTTCCATAGATGTTCTTTATTAAATTGAGGAAAATACCCTTTATTTCTAGTTTTCTGAGAGTTTTAATCATGAATGGATGTTGAATTATGTTGCTTTTGTGGTGTCAGTTGATATGATCATATATGATTTTTATTCTTTAGTCTATTGTATGGTAGATTACATGGATTTTGGAATGCTAAACCAGCTTTGCATACCCAGAATAAATTCCACTTGGTTGGGGTATAAAATTCTTTTTATACATTGTCAGACTCAATTTACTGATTTTTTTGAGGACTTTTACCTTTTTGAGGACAGTGTTCATAAGAGATACTGGTCTGTAGTTTTCTTTTCTTGTAATGTCTTTATTTCTTATGGGTAAGTTTTCTATGGGGGCCTCATAGAAAAAGTCTGGAAGTGTTTCCTCTGTTATTATTTTCTGGAAAAGATTGTGAAAAATTAGTATTTTTCTTCTTTAAATGTTTGGGTATGGTGCTTTCTTTTGAGGAAGGTTATTAAATTTTGATCCAATAATAACAATAACCATGACATAAGGCTATTTAGATTTTCTGCTTCTTCTGTGCAAGTTTTGATAGTTTGGTGTCTTTCAAGTAATTGGTTCATTTCACCTAAATTAGCAAATTTGTGTGTGTAGAATTGTTCATAGTATTTTCTTATTATCCTTTTAATGTGTAAGGGACAGTAGTGATGAGTCCTCCTTCATCTCTAATATTGGTAATTTGAGTCTTCTTTTTTCTTGGTTAGCCTGGTTAACAGTTACCTGCTTTTGGTTTTGTTGATTTTGCTCTTTTCCTGTGTTCAATTTCATTGATTTTTTGCTCTGACTTTTTTTCTTTGTTTTCTTCTGCCTGCTTTAGTCTTACATTGCTCTCTTTTTCCCCTAATTTCCTAAAATAAAAGCTTAGGTTATTGATTTTACATCTTCTTTTCTAACATACTCATTTAATGCTATTAATTTCTCTCTACGCACTGATTTTGCTGTATCCCACAAATTTTGATGTATTATATTTTCATCTTCTTTAAAATATTTTTAAATTTGTCTTGAGACTTTTTTAACCCATGGGTTATTTGGAAGTGTGTGTTGTTTTATTTCCAGTTATTTAAGGGATTTTCCAGCTGTTTTTCTGTTATTTATTTCTATAATAATTTAATTTCACTGTGTTAGGATTCATGGAAAACTGGATAGGAGTTGGGCTGTATCTAATGTTTGCTGTAACTAGGTGCCAGAGGGTTCAAATTCCTATAGTTTCCTTGTTTTTGTCTCCCCTCTTGATTTTAAGTTTCCCTGAGGGCAACTTTAGAGACCCTGTATCTAGTAACTCTTTGAACTATAATCCATTGCTATTATACTAAAGCCCTGTAGTGTGGTGGTAAAGTATAGAGGAGAAGGTAATTTTATAATCTGATTAAGGCTCTGTTTTGTTGATACTGTGTTTTGTGGCTGTAAGTTTTTTTCCAGTAATGTAGCTTTTTGTCCTCCCTGGTCTCTACTCCCTTGACTGCAGCATTCCCAATGTCTTTTCTTGAAGATCTGACCTGTTGAGTATGTTTTTCTCCCTTTAGGTCTGATAAGCAGGCTAGAGGGGTTTACAGTGGTAAGAATGCTTTTCCTCTAACAGGGAGTAAGCTCAGGCAAAGTATTTTCCCCAGGAGCATAGTCCTTTGTTATGGAGAAATCTCTGGGCAAATTTCACAATGATTACTCTTCTCCTCCCCTGATCAGAGCCAGGAGGTATTCTTTCTTGGATCTTCACAGGGAGAACTTGGTAGGGTTCCTGGAGGTAGAGCTAGAGCTTTGGTGTGGGAGCGCCTGTAAGACTGTGATCCTCAGGAGTTTCTCATATTCGTGCTAATCCACACTCAGCCTTCAGCAATTGTCCAAGTTGCCACTTAAGTATTCCTACCTGTTATGGTTCCAGCTGTTTCTTCTCCAGGTAAGCAGAGCTCAGCTGTCTCTCTTTGGATAAGTTTGTTTCCTCAGATTTTGGATTACCACGTTCCTCTGCAACTTCAGTTCTCCAGTGGGTCCAAGAAAAATCATTGATTTTTCAGTTTGTCAAAACTTTTCTTGTAAGGATGAAAGTAATAATGTCAAAGCTTTTTTTTTTTTTTTTTTTTTTATGTAGATACAGAGTCTCACTTTATCGCCCTGGTTAGAGTGCTGTGGCGTCACACTGCTCACAGCAACCTCCAGCTCTTGGGCTGAAGCGATTCTCTTGCCTCAGCCTCCCGATTAGCTGGGACTACAGGCGCCCGCCACAGCGCCCGGCTATTTTTTTGTTTTGCAGTTCGGCCAAGGCCGGGCTTGAACCCGCCACCTTTGGTATATGGGGCCGGCGCCCTACTTGCTGAGCCACAGGAGCCGCCCATGTCAAAGCTTTTTACTTGCATCAGCTAAATCCAGAGGATCCTCATTTTTTCACTTTTGAAACCATGTCCTTTCTTGAAGGAAATACATTTTAGAGGCCCTTTGGCAAACTGTAATTCCTTAGTGGATTACTTTGGTCCACTTTATGACATGTGGTAAAGAGTTGCTGTAATGCTTCAGGAGGTTCATACTGTGTGTTTCTGGGGTCAGGGGCCATCATGTACTTCAGAGATACTGTAGTCATATGGCTAAAGTTCTATAGGTAGCCATATACCAGAAATGTTGGGTCTCATTGGGATACTAGGTTGTCTTATACTGCACTGGTGAACTGAGTCTTACCTTTCTTTTCTGAGGATTGGTGGCACCATTTTATGATCTTGTCAGAAGAGTGTTCTCAGATAACTATGGGAGAAAAATACCATTTGGAGTAACTCAAAGATAAGATCCTCTCAGAAGTCATCCAAAACAATATATGAGTGACCAAATGACAAATCATTGCTGAAATGATAGACCATGAAGCTGGAAGGTACCTTAAAATCATACTGGATAATACCTCCTCATTTTATAGATGGCAGACCTGTAAAACCATAGAAATTAAGGCAGTTGCTCAAGGTGACAAAACTAGCAAGTTGTGGAGCTAGGAGAAGAATTCATATTTCTCACTGCTGGAATGAGGTCCAATCACAAAGACTTTCTTCCTATTGACTTTTATTTAAAAACTGAGTGAGCCACCTTCCTCTCAGGACTTCTTCACCTAGTGTTCACCAGAAAAAGTCCCATTTTTTGTTCATATTTCCCAGTGGTCTGCCTCCCAGAATATAGGTCTCCTCCTTGCAGTGTCCTATCTCTATTCTTCCAGCTGCACTGCTTTTATTTTTATTTTCAAAACCATTTACATAGCATTTAAATACACCTCACTATAAAAGGTTCAAACTGTATACACATCTGTGAAATGTGAAAGTCCCACTTGTTCTTCCCACTCCAGAGACAACCACTGAAAAGACTTCAGTATATTCCAGGTCTTTCTCTATCCAGTCATACAGACACACACTTTTGTAAAGAACTAGTTTTTTGGGTCTTGCTTTTTCATACAGTATTTCTGAGAGATGAGATTTTTCTATTTCAGTACACAGTCTCCTTTCCTTGCACTATTCTCCTATTACTGGATACTGTCCTTGTTGCCAACTTTTGCTGATACAGACAGTGCTTCAATGAATAACATATCAGTGTGTGCAAGTACAACTGTTTCTTTAAGGGAGATTTCCAGGAGGTGTGCATTTTTTAACTCATTTTTCTGTCTATGACATCAGACTATTCCTATGACTCCAAGAAGAATCTCCTGATGGGTATTTCCTCTCTCAACTTAACTTTCCCCACCAAAGAATAATTGTTAGTTTCTTATCCCCAACTTCCTTTTGGAGATTAATAAAAATAAACCAAGGTAGACTTAGTACAGAAGAACTAGAGAATATTGCTTCTAAAACTATAATTATAAGTTATTAGAAAGGATAATGCTACCCAAAGGATTTCCCAATGTAGTGGACATTTTGGGCTAGTGTCTCTCTACTCATTACATTCCCCAGTCTCTTGTCAGTCCCATAAATGTATACATTTGAGAAGAAAGGAATGAAGAGTCAGTAAGGAAGTACACTGCTGTTTGCTTTATATGAACAGCCCTCTCAGCAACTTTATCAAAATTAGCCCCTTTATTTCCAGTTCTGTGACATTATAGTCCAGTTGGAACCTGCAGATAGCAAGGCAAAATCCTCGCGTGCTGTTTTTGGTAACTGGAAATTAGCAACCTGGCTCCACTTGTGATGAGAGTGAGTTGTTCTGGGAACTTCCAGATTAGAGAAGATGCTGAGAGTAGGAGGCATAAAAGAGACATGCTCCAAGAAAATGTCTATAAACCCACCAGGGATAGAGCTGTATTCAATGGGAAAAAAGAGGTCAGAAGGTGGTGTTAAAATCTAGATTCACAGGACTGGTGTGGTGGCTCACGCTTGTAATCCTAGCATTCTGAGAGGCCAAGGCAGGTGAATTGCTTGAACTCAGGAGTTTGAGACCAGCCTGAGTAAGAGCAAGATCCCATCTCTACTAAAAATAGAAAAAAACTGAGGCAAGAGGATTGCTTCAGCCCAGGAGTTTGAGGTTGCTATGAGCTATGATGCCATACACTCTATTGAGGGTGACAAAGTGAGACTTAAAATGATAGATAGATAGATAAATAGATAGATAGATAGATAGATAGATAGATTCATGCTTGTCTCTAAAGTTTTGCCTGTCCTCATCCACCATGCTCCAGATTCCTGTATTCTTCTCCTAACTCTCAAACTGTGTTTCAATAGTATATACAGGTTGTCCATAAAGTTCGTGTGAAATTTAAAAGTTTACCATTTTAAATTGTGATACTGGCTATAAACTATTTTAAATTGCACGTGAACCTTATGAACACCCTATATTATATTTGTGGTGGATTTTACAGTTCTATTACCCACATCCCTCAACTACCCCTTTTATTGTCTAGCTCTCAGCAGAGTTGGGATAAAGAGTTTCTTCCTGCATCTTAGACAACTTCAAGTTTTAACTAGCTGAGAACCAAAGCAGTGGCTCCCTAAATGAAATGAGTTCAGGAGTGACAGTCAAAACAACACAGATGCATCAATCAGATCAGATGTCAGACATAGCACTAAGGTATAGTGTTCTGGAGCCTCCTGGTGTTACAGCTGCTGGATCATGAAAAAGTTCAGGAGATTTTAGGGGTTGGTGGGGGGCAGGGATTAGAAGAATCCTTAGGAAAAAGTAGTTATTTATCTATAGCTACTGAGGTATTTCAGTATTTAAAAACCAGTATGACATATAGATGTGTCCTATCAGAATATTTACCTTGAATATCCCAGGGGTCAAACTAAGGTGGTATAATAAAGCAGTGGATTTTTGGCACTAGGGACTGGTTTCATGGAAGACAATGTTTTCACCTACAGGGGATGAGGGGCTGGGAAGGGTAGGTAGGCAGAGATCAGGCAGTGATACAAGCAATGAGGAGGAGCTGGCAGCTATAAGACTATAATAAATACAGATGAAGCTACTTCACTAGATTGCCTGCCACTCACCTCTTACTATGTGGCCAGTTCATAAGTTTCAAGGAAGAGTTTTTTCAAGGGAGGGTGGGAGATGTGGAGCTCTGTGACTCCTAACAGGCCATGGACTGGTACGGGTTTGTGGCCTAGGAGTTGGAGACCACAGCATTAAAGCATAATATAGTGTGATGATACTATCCAGGACTTCGATGGAAAAGCTACTACATTTGCTTTTTGGTCTCTGGGTTTGGATAAGTGGGAAAGCAAAATAGAGGCACAATGGAGGCACAAGTTGCTAGATAGAAAGGTCCTACAAACATTGCCTAATTATCGGGGCTTCAGCTTTAATGTATTCTCCGACATAGACATGTAGGTGAAAGGAAATGTGAAAGAGTTTATGACTTATTGGGAGCTCTAAAATGGAGCTCTAGAATGGCCAGTAAAAGAAGGGAAGGGGAGGTGCAGGTATGGGAGTGAGAAATGGCATATAATAGGCTCTCAGTAGTTGTTGTTTAACAAAGATAAAGTTTAAATGACCCCAGGACGAATATCTGCTGATATGTGCTAGACATAGTGTTGAATTTTTTGTAGATGTGGTTCCAGCCTTGCAAAAATACAATATATCCCTGTAAAACTGAAATATAGTTTTAAAGGGACTATTTTCAAACACTATGATATACACCAATAGCCCTGCCCCATTTCCTGGTGTGCTTGTTTATTTCTTTAGGCTGTTGCCAATTAGTGAGCCCTCATGCAGCTGAGATATTACTAAAGCAGTACTTCAAGGTCTGTGCTTGAGGTTTCCTTCTACTCTATTTCCCCCTGTGTTTTGGTTAGTGATTAACTAGTTCACTTAATCAGTTACTTTTCAAACCCTTAGGTAAATTCTAATGGCATATTGGTTAGGGATTGAAATAAACATTATTCTCAAATCAGAATGTTTTTCTTGTATTTTAAGGGGATTTATAGTTTTAAGCAGCAGGTTATTTTTTAAGGAAAAAATTAGAAAATGGTTTCCATAATGGGAACTAAGTTAAATGCATTCATTTTTATGCCTTCTCGTTCAAGCAATATGTTTCTAAAGACCCATTGTTAAGTCTTTAGACCTAAGTATAACTTAAGGAAAAGCTGTTTGTATGTTGACTTTTTCCTCTAATTTACTGTGTTTTTTCCTTGGACTCAGGCAATGCAAATTAGCTTTTGAGGGGCTTTTTCTTCTATCATTCAAGTTGAGATCTAATTGTACTTTAACTTGAATAATTTTCCTGTTAGAGATTACTAAATTATAATATTTTATATATAATATAATGCCATCAAAACTTAATTGAGATTAGTTTTACTTTTTTTATTCTTATAGAGGCAAAAATCTAGACTCACCTAAGTACTTCAATCTGATATTCAGGCTCATTGTTTAATTCTGTCTTTCTTGGCACCAGAAGCATATATTTTTTAAGACAGTCTTATTCTGTTGCACCAGCTAGAGTGCAGTGCAGAGGTCATTGCAACTTCAAATTCCTAGGCTCAAGTGATCCTCCTGCCTCAGCCTTCCAAGTATCTGGGACTACAGGTGTGTGCTACCATGACTAGCTAATTTTTCTATTTTTTGTAGAGATAGGGTCTTGCTCAGGCTGGTCCTGAACTCCTGACCTCAAATGAACAGCCTCCCAGAGTACAAGGATCACAGGTGTGAGCCATAGTACCTGTCCCAGAAGCTTAACTCTTAATATACTATTTTTTAAAAAGGCTTTTGCATTTTCTTACTTTGTGCCTCTGGCCATAAATAGGCAGCTAATCTCTGCTGCTATTATTATTTTTTTTTTTTTGAGACAGAGTCTCACTTTGTCACCCTAGGTAGAGTGCCATGGCATCACAGCTCACTGCAACCTCAAACTTTTAAGGTCAAGCGATCCTTTTGCCTCAGCCTTCCAAGTAGCTGGGACTACAGGTGCCTACCACAATGCCTGGTTATTTTTAGAGACATTAACCCAGTCACAGTGTGCTCTAATAATCAGATTCTAAGTATAGGGCTTTGAAATGTTTTTATTCTCATCAATTCTTAAGACTTGATGCATCCTACAATGTTAATACAACAAAACCTTATGAAATGTAAGGCACTGCATGAAACCTGTATGCTTTGAGCTACAAGGTTGTAAAAAGCAAAAGCCATGTGTGGCCCAAATATGACTATCTTATGTGATTAAAGTATTAAAAAGGATATACATCTTACCCAACCTCTAAAGCCTCCTTCAGAATTTTCTTTATTAAAAACCATGATTTTAACTGTATTATCTAAGACTACTACAGAATTCACTTACATTATCCAATCTGACTTACATTATTATATTATTTCACACATTAGCAGCTATAGTATTTAGCAGTCAATTTAGTAAAGATACTATCTTTTTGGGGGGCAGTGCCTGTAGCTAAGTGGGTAGGGTGCTGGACACATGCACCAGGGCCGGTGGGTTAGAACCCAGCCCTGGCCTGCTAAAAACAAAAAAAATAGCCAGGCGTTGTGGTGGGCACCTGTAGTCCCAGCTACTTGGAAGGCTGAGGCAAGAGAATCACTTAAGCCCAAGAGTTTGAGATTGCTGTGAGCTGTGACACCACAGCTCTCTACTGAGGGCAACAAAGTGAGACTCCTGTCTCAATTTTTTTTTAAAAAAAGATACTATCTTTTTTGGTATTTAAAAATGTATAGTTATATGAATTACATAGCTGGTGCTGTGTATTAACTTCTAGTAAAAGTTTAAGTGTTTTTCAAGCATTCTATCAGCACTACTGAGGAGGGACTTTTTTTTTATTAAATGATAGCTGTGTACATTAGTGCAATCAAGGGGTACAATGTGCTGGTTTCATATACAATCTGAAATGTTTTCATCAAACTGTTTAACATATCCTTCATGGAATTTTCTTAGTTATTGTATGAAGACATTTGTATTCTGCATTTAGTAAGTTTCGCCTGTATCCTTCTAAGATGCACCATAGGTGTGGCCCCACCAGTTACCCCCCCTCCCCTCCCTTCCCATATTCTTGTGTTGTAGTTGGGTTATAGTCTTCATATGAAACCTTTAAATTAGCTTCATAGTAGGGCTGAGTACATTGGATACTTTTTCTTCCATTCTTGAGATACTTTGCTAAGAAGAATATGTTCCAGCTCCATAGGAGGGACATTTTTAATTTCATGTAAAGTTACTTCTTTTGAGAACTAGAGGGCTAGTAGCTATGATGCAGTCCTCATACTACAATGAGATATAATTACAATTCAGATTAAGAAATGAAGCACTGGGATTCAGAATTGACATGCTATATTTCTTTTATTCTTTTATATCCTCTATTCCCTTCTCTGCCAAATTTGTAATCACCAGCATGTATTTTTATATAGACTGCCCAGTGAGGTCAACTGATATTATGAAAATAAGACAAAGAAATGCTTACCAATTTTTAATGCATCCTATGGTAAAAATGCAACAATATAATTAATACTTTGGGATAAGCCGAGTTATCTTCCTGACACAGATCTTACCAGATCATTTCCCAGTTTCTAAAATGTCAGTGGTTCCTACAGCACATGAAGACCCCTTAATGATTTTTTGGCACAACTGTGGGCCATACATTTAAAAATATTCATCTTAATTTTTAGAATACAAAAAGTAAAATATTTTAAAATATATACTAATGACAACAATGACACTGCTACTATTTTAGATTTTTACCAATGAGAGGGATTACATTGTCTGTACTCTTTCACCAAGTTACCGATAGCTGACCTGATCACAAATCACTTAAGCTGTTGGTCATATTCCACATCCAGTTGGTTTTTCTTAGCACTTTTAAAATTACATAGAAAGAGGCTCAGTGCCTGTGGCTCAGCGGGCTAAGGCGCCAGTCATGTACACCTGAGCTGGTGGGTTCGAATCCAGCCCGGCCCGCCAAACAACAGTGACGGCTGCAACCAAAAAATGGCCAGGCGTTGTGGCGGGTGCCTGTGGTCCCAGCTACTTGGGAGGCAGAAGCAAGAGACTCGCTTGAGCCCAGGAAATGGAGGTTGCTGTGAGCTGTGATGCCACAGCACTCTATCCAGGGTGACAGCTTGAGGCTCTGTCTCAAAAAAAAATTTAGTAGAAAGAAAGCACAAATTCACAAAATTTAGCTGTCAAGAACAGCAGCAGGGGGCCGGGTGCAGTGGCTCATGCCTGTAATCCCAGCACTCTGGGAGGCTGAGGCAGGCAGATCGCTTGAGCTGTGAGTTCAAGACCAGCCTGAGCTAGAATCTGATTATTGGAGCACACTGTGACTGGGTTAATGTTTAACAGTGGCTACCCTAGGGTGGTGCCTGTGGCTCAAAGGTAGGGCACAGGCCCCATATACCGGAGTACTGGAGGTGACAGGTTCAAACCCAGCCCCAGGCCAAAAAAAAAAAAAAAAAAAAAACCACAGTGGCTGCCTGCAAGTTCTTTTCTGGAGTTGAGATATAGCAATTTTATTCTTCTTTACTAGACTGGCTTTACTGCATAATTAATTAAGACCTGTTTAAAAATTGCCTTCATAGTAAAGCTGAAGCTGGGAGAGCCTTTAAAACAATGGAAACATCATAGTGAATTTATTGTGAGGGCTGAAATAGCTACTATCACCCAGGTTAGATTAATGGATATCAAAGTTGACAGTGCTTTCTGGGTAGAGAACCACGACTAAGAAACAACTCATTTTCTTGACTGTACTTTAGACTTTCAAAGTGACTATGTGCTATTAAAGAACTGACCTTATAACAGGCCTTTCTTATAGAAGAACATATGCAGTTCAGTTTTTCATTTTTTTCTTTAATTATAATACATACACAGAGAAAGAGACATAAAACATGTTTAAAGTGAACACTCACGTAACCACTTCCAAGATCAAGAAAAATGACCAGCATTCTAGAAGCCCCTCCCTTGCCATGTGTTCTTCCAGATGGCAGCCCTCTCCTCTAGGTAGCTCCTGTCTTTACTTTTATCATTTTTTGCTTCTCTTCTCTTAATGTAATCATATACATTTGTATCCTAAAATGATATTATCTAGGCTTGCCTGTTTTTGAATTTATAGGAATAAAATAATTAATGTTATATGCTGGTCTGTTATTCTTTACTCAGCATTATGTTAGTGAGATTTTATCCATGTTATTGTTATCCAGAGCATTTTTTAAAAAGCCTTTTCTGTATTCGCTTCTCCCCCTTTTTTGCTTAGGACTCCTGTAACTTTAAGTGCCTGGAGATATTTCTACTTAGAATTCGTGGACTTTCTGCTAAATGAGGGCTGAAGACTAAGGCTTGTCCGCACCCCAGTTTTCTGAGCTTACTTGCCTACCCCCAATTTGATAGCATTTGTTTAGATGAGACTACATCTTTAAGGCTTCCATGTCAGGTTAAAAATCTTCCTTTCTCCAAGGCTGGTCCAAGGGTCTGGTCACGTGATTCTAACAGTGACATCACATTCTGACCGCCCGGGAACACTGGTGGTTCTTTAGGTGGTGGTTGTTCCTGTGAAAGGCAGAGAATGCAGCAAGTGCCTTTCTAAAGCATTTCAGAGTGAAAGCTCCTCAACCTAAATGACCAAATGCAGGCTGCCAAGGTTATTTCTTCCTAGAGACAGAAAAAAAGAAAACTGATTGAAGGTAAGCCTGACCAAGGACTAAAGCATGCCCCCCGGGAGCAGGGGGTCTGGAGAATCACAAGCAGTCTGTTGTAGGATTCTAATCACTGCCTGCTCTTTGAGAGTGGCTTGACAATTGCATTTCTAACCGGAGACCTGACTACAAAGAAGGATGATGTGGTGCTCATTTTACCTAGTGATGTAATAGGATTCTTTCTTTCCTGCTAGAGAGCTGTTGCAGATCTTCGTTTTATCTTAATATCCTTAAAGTTGGGGGCCAAGTTTGATATATAGTGTAACATTAGATAGCTATCAGATGCTTTTAAAAATCAGTTTCACAAAATCCTTTTATGCCCCTCCTGAAAGGAGAACTCTTACACCAGAGCAAATTCAATTGAAGCAGTAACCTGCCTTAAAAAGTAAATTTCAGGTTGTTTGGTGTCCTGTGTTCATGTCAGCATTTGACTAGAGAATTGAAATGGCTTGCCCCCTGCCCCCAATACACATACTTTATTCTGTTTCTCCCTCATTTCCTACTTGGTTTTTCCCCCTCTAAGCTTTCAAGCAACATACCAGCTTTCATCTTTATCATTATGACACTGACATTATAGGAAATGCTGGGCTGGTGATTCAGCAGCCATCCATTTTACAGCCAGGTAGGAGTGAAGATATGGAAAGGACTTTGGTTTGGGGTTTTAAGATTAACTTGTTCACCTTTTCCACTCCACCCCCGCCCCACCTCCACCCTCCAGATGATTTGGACTTTGCAGAGCTTTTCCTTTCAAATGTGCACATTGCTCGTGAAAGGTGTGCGGACACAGGTCTTTAGAAGACTTACAGTTAGTAAACCAGGTACACCTTGGGGTATTCCTTCAAATTTACCCCTTGAGACTGCTATAGTTTGTCTGTTATGGTGAAGATGGGAATACAGATGGGAGAAGAGGGAGTTAGCACAGGCCCACTTAGGCCTTCTCT
This sequence comes from Arctocebus calabarensis, assembly GCA_963573935.1. Taxonomy (NCBI): domain Eukaryota; kingdom Metazoa; phylum Chordata; class Mammalia; order Primates; family Lorisidae; genus Arctocebus; species Arctocebus calabarensis. The sequence continues at coordinate 821 of CAUYON010101768.1, read as the reverse complement.
GCATTCATTACCATACAGTCTGGTTGAAGCCTTGTCCCTGCCAGGGTTGGTGCTGCAAATGTGAGCTTTGGCTGGGTGAATTAAATGAAGGCATTATTTTCCCAGTGTACATTTGCATAAATTCTTCAATAGTTTACGTTCTGTGTTTAATAGCAAAATATTGTTCTATCAGATGACTTTGCAGAAATATTTTGATCAAGTTTGTTAAGCCTTATGTGAATGAATACGATCTGTGAATTTAAAATTTTCTCTCTTATCCTCTCCATTCATCAAACAAATTTTAATTCAGCCAATGTTTATTAAGTCTTGAATATGTGTTTCTCACTGTGTAGAAGGCAATGTTGAATCAGATTTAGGGCTATCAGCAAAGAGTTTATAGACTAGAAAGGAAGATAAAGCATATGCATTAAGTAGTTGTAATATGTATAGAAGTATCAAAAGAGAAGCAGATAAAGGGAGTATGATAGGTGGCAAATGGATATGTTCATTCTAGATGACATGTCATCACTGAGCCATGCACTGTTCTTTAAGTCTCTTTGTAAAACTTAGACTATTCTATTTTTTTTTTAATTGAATCATAGCTGTGTACATTAGTTCAATCATGGGGTACAGTGTGCGGGCTTCACATGCAATCTGAGATATTTTTATCAACCTGATTAACATAATATTCATGAGATTTGCTCATTTACTATGTGAAAACATTTTTGATCCGTATTTAGAAGTTTTCTCCTGACCCTTCAAATATGTACCACACATGTGATCTCATCCTTTGTCCTATCTCCCCCCACCCTCTCCCTCCCCTTCCCTCCCTCTCCCCTTTC
>CAUYON010101767.1:0-10047 GCA_963573935.1 Arctocebus calabarensis | reverse complement strand
CTTGATCACTATATAAAGACATTGATACTCTACCTTTAATAAGTTTCCCCAGTACCCTGCTAAGATGCACCGTAGGTGTGATCCCACCAATTGCCCTCCCTCCACCCATACTCCCCCCTCCCCTCCCCTCCCTTTCCCCTTTCCTTGTATTCCTATGCTATAATTGGGTTCTAGCCTTCATATGAACGCTATGAATTAGCTTCATGAAGAATAGTTTTAAAAGAAAAATTAAGAAAAAGAAGGAAAAGGAGGGATTTAAGAGTGAAAAAAAACAGGATGGCCAGAGTAGATGATTTCAAACTCAATGAAAGGGCGGCCAAGTTGATATAGTTACCATTAAAAAAAGCTAAAGACCTTCTTTGAGTGAATAAATTTCAGAAATTTATGGAGTTAGAACTCTATGAAAATATAGAAGGATGAAGCCTACCAAGGGGAACAGAGGCCGGATAAGAATGGACTATGTTAAGCCAGATTATTTGTTGTCCTTTAAGGAGAATAATTTCTTATCTGAACTTTGCCTACTCAGAACGCTGAGGTTAAAAGGTGTTTAAATAGCGAATTCTTTTGGCAGACCCAAAATTATCGATAACTTATCTTCTTAAAATGGAGGATGAAATAGGGAACAAGCTATAGAGATATGCCTCTAACAAATAAAAAGAATTTTAAAATCATGGCCAGAATGCAATGCAAAAGTGACAAAGAACAAACGCATTCAAATCTAGTAATCACTATCAGTCCTGTGTGTGAGAAAGAAGGAAGGAGACAGGATAAAATGTGAAAATCATCACTGACGTTCCTAGAAGTGACTGAGGAGCACCTCAGAGAAAGCCAAGAGTAGACACATGTCTGTATCCTACAACTGTAGACAAGAATGTTGAGACACTTTCAGCAGCCACTGAAGGGGCATGAGGTGTATTCAAGGCCAGAGAATATACAAGTTGAGGAAGGGCAAGGTAGCAGGAAGGAACACATTCATTCTCACGATGCCACTATGAGTATAAATATCAGAGCCTTCAACAGAGTCTGTTGAGGGGAAACCTTTAGGAAAATCTGATGAGAATGAAGTGGAATCTTTTCCTGTGAGAAAGGTTTTCTAAGCTCAGGCAATGTCTGAGCAGGAGGTAGGGGCAGTAGCCACTTTACTCCAGACTAAAGATGTCTGCTAACAAGCCGTGGTGGAGATGTGTCAGTAGAGAGCCTCCCCTCTCTTTAGTACTCTGGTGGCAGAGGATTACAGAGAAAAAAGAAAATACTTTGGAATATCCTGGATAAGAAAGGCAGGCAACTCAAAGAAGGTCAGGAACTGTGAATGCTGTTAAGTATAAGTCCTTACATGAGTGAAGAGATGGTGGGGAGTGTGTATAGATAGATTGCTCTGTGTGTATGTGTATTTGTGCTCCCTTATAAAGCACAAGTAGAACGCCGGGCACGGTGGCTCATGCCTGTAATCCTAGCACTGTGGGAGGCCGAGGCTGGTAGATTGCCTGAGCTCACAGGTTTGAGACCAACCTGAGCCAGAGTGAGACCTCCTCTCTAAAAAAGTAGCTGGGCATTGTGGCTGGCACCTGTACTTGGGAGGCTGAGGCAAGAGAATCGCTTAAGACCAAGAGTTTGATGTTGTGAGCTGATGCCACAGTACTCTACTGAGGGTGACAAAGTGAGACAGAGTCGCAAAAAAAAAAAAAATAAAAAAAGTAAAGCACAAGTAAAATTAAAATTAATCTCTTGAATGGAAGTTTATGCAAATTAAGTTTAAACTCACATGTCAGAGTCAAATGCCACAGAATGATTGGCAGCCTACAAAGATACCAAGGGTTACTTTATCTATTCAACTTACCTCAGGTGAAAGAGAATCACTGCTTGATCTTTGACAAAGGATGGGTTTGGATTATCTATACATCTGGATCGTGACAACATATTTTCCTTGGAGAACTCTACCCATGGATATTTGCTTATATTTCTAAATAGGATAGGTATAGTCTGGTGCTGTGATAAACTTGTATATTCTATTACTATTCACCTCTTTAAAAAGAAAGACAGCATGACCTGATGTACAGAGAAAGAGTAGACAAATAGGCATCATTTTTGTACATTTCCTCCCAAAATTATGCAGTCTGAACATGATCTTATAGAAACACACCAGGCAAACCCAAATTCTGAGAGAGTCTACAAAACCGCCTCGGTCATGAAAGCCAAAGAAAAACTGAGAAATTACAAGGCTAAAGGAGATGAGAGACTTGATGACTCAACAAAATTCAAGATCTTTGGTCCAAGCCAGGAAAAAGGATATTGGCGAGATAATTGGCAAAATTTAAAAAAGGCCTTTAAATATAGATTAGATAGGACTAGTGTATCAACATTAATTTCTTGACTCTGAAAATTATATTGTGGCTATGCGAGACAGTGTCCTTTTTATAGAGGTCAAAAAAAATCATGTTTTCAACCTACATTTTTTTTTCTTGTTTTTGAAAAATAGAGACTATCTTGATCTGTTTTTGCTGCTGTAATAAAATACCATAGACTGAGTAATGTGGAAGAACAGAAGTTTCTTACAATTCTGGAGCCTGAGAAGTCTAAGGACACAGTGCAGGTGTCTGGTTACTGTCATCTCGTGGTGGAAGAGAGAAGCCATGCCTGTAGGGCTGGACTGACTTTCTATCCACTCACTTCGGAGACAACTAACCCAGTCTCTCGATAACATTAATTTATTCAGGAGGGCAGGCCTACCTCACAACACTGTTGCATTTGGGATTAACTTTTCAGTGCCTGAACTTTTGGAGAACACATTTAAACCATAGCAGAGAGAAAATAATGATAAATCAAGTGTGGTAAATGCTAACATTTGGGGAATCTGGGTGATGGGTATATAGTTACATATGGGTAGGGGTGCCAGATTTTGTGAAAAAAAAATATGATACTCAGTTAAATTTGAATTTCAGATACAAATGAACATTTTTATAACAGATTTGTTCTGAATATATTATGGTATATATTTATATTAAAATGTGTTATTTATTTAAAATTCAGTTTAATATTTGTAACATTTGTGGCATATTTATAATTGTTTATATGAAATTCAACTTTTACTGGGTATACAGTGTTTTTCTAGCAATGCTATGTACAATCTAGTCATAACTCTACATACAATCATTATAAATTTCCATAGATCTCCAATTTTAAAATAGAAAGTTAAGAAACTAAAGTATGTAACAGACATGGAATTTAATTCATTGATTGTTAGAGGTTTTAAGGTATTTGCACCTATGCGCTAAAAATGCCCATGTGACTACCCTGGAAGGAGCAAGACTCTACTCAGAAATTTGGGTGAGTTCCTACCCAAGACTGTCCTGCCTTAGAAATTTGGGTGAGTGTCCTACCTGAGACTAGACGGGACTATAAGACATGTTAGATTTAACTTATTTTAATCTTACCATATACATTTCTTAGAAATCTAGGAAATTTCATGAGAGGAGGGAAGTTGTATTCGATTTGGGTAAATGTTTTTTTTACTGGCATAGTATTATCTGTGTTTATTTATCACTTAAAGTTATTACTTAACCTGTGGTCAGTTGTGTTGGACAACCTGAATGCACATTTTGGGATAGGAAATGGAACCATATATTAGCTTTTGGCTCAGGGTGCAAGCAGGACATTAGAGTAAGTAATGTGCTGCTTTGAAACATTTCTGAACTTTCTGGAGGCAAGTGCAAATTACTGTCCACTCGTGGCACCAGGAGAATCACCAGAGGAACAGTGGCTGGTATTAGGAGAGGCCAAGAAGTGTTCAACATGACTGGACAGGTAAATCTGTCTCATTCAAGGGTGGAATGTTAACAAGTCAATTATAGCTTCTATTAAAGCTGCCTCCTCCAACCGGCTTTATCAGTAACAAAGCAAAATGTTCATCTTTACCTTTCAAATTCTATTTTCTATCTTTCAATCCTAAACTTTGGATAGAGAAGAAAAGGTTTTCTTGTCTCTCTTCCTCCTAAATTTTTTTAAACAATGTCTGCATAAGAGAAGAGATTCGGTGTTGTTAAATACCTTTCCTCTGTTACATTTGTAGAAAATCTTAAGCCCAATTTTAATTCATGGTCTACCCTACTTCACTGTTCATACATTTTTTTCTTCCATCTTTGCGGCCACTGTTGGGAATATAATTCACATAATATTCGTGTAATAATTATAACATCCACATGCAGCATTATGTAAGAATTTCACGTCCAGCTCTGACATTCACTTTTCCTCCAGCCTGCCCTGCCTCTCTCATCAGCACACACTGCCCTCGTACGTACAGTGTGTCATCCGGCCATCAGAGACTGAGTGAGATGCTAAGTGCTCAGTAGCTCATGAACTGCTGTGTCTTATCTTTTGGTAAAGTGACAGCTATTAGTCATTTTAAATAAATAAAATTTGCCTTGATTTTACAATTATACATCATACAAGCCCCCTTCTGCCCCACTCAGCTCCCGATTTATTTAATTCTTTTATGCTAATTTATCCTAAGGGTTTTTTCCTCAATCATATACCAAATGGCAGACTTCCTATTACTTACCAAAATACCATATTTTATGTGATAGATAATATATAAAATAATAGAGTATGATTCAGCCCAAATTCATCTGTGGACTGCAGCAAAATGACCCCAACTAACTTGCAGCCTTTTTGAGAGAGAAAATGACATGCTTGCTGTGGTGAGTCATTGAGGTTTGGGGTGATTTGTTAGGCAGAATTGTTTCATAGCCAACTCTTAGGAAGTAGTCCAAATTTTGTTTGAGAAGCCGTTAACTAAAACTAGGCAAACTAAAAAAGAAAAAAAAAAAACAAACTCCTTCTGTAGGATACCTTCATTAATCCATGTCTGTTGCCCCGTAGTTTTAGCTATAGTGTAGTGCAGAGTGACTGAGCGTGGTACAGGGGTGTGGCAGAGTGGTGGCTGATTACCTATGGCAGCAGCTCACACTGTGTTCTGCGGAGAAATGCATGATGGATAGTGTTTACCTGCATGGCTCATTCCCAGGAGGGACCCTGGGAATTGTTGGCAAACCCGCTATAACTCTACCAGACCTTTCTCCCTAACTCAAGATAGCATATTGCAATAGGTGTAAAAGTGCAAGTGACAATTTACAAAGATGCTACTCAATCTGCATTAAAATGTATATAAAAACAATTGTCCATATATATCAGTATTTTAATATTGATCTTCCCTGTGTTCAATCATGTTTTGAACTAAGTGTGATTGTACTAGTGAACAGTTTGTCTACTCCAATCCCCATTCTTTTCTTATTTCTCTCTTTTTCTATATAATCCTGTTATCTTCTACCTCAAGAGCTGAAATGTATTGCATGTTAAGTTGCACGCTCTCTAATATGTCTCATAACCGTCATGCAGCATGCACTCAAAAATTTCCAATTCCTTCCTTCTCTCTCTTTTCTTGTCTTTCTTTTCAGTGGTCTTCTAAAGGAAAAAAAAATAGTATAACTTCAACTTGTCTATATTTGATATGAAAAGACTGATTTGACTTACGAAATCAGAGATTGATTTGACTTTTTTGGCATAATCTCATAACTTTGTGGATTTTGTGGGAAAAAAATGTGAAACTGCCTATAAGCTCTCTTTTAAATCTTTTTTCCTGTTGCACAGTGTACCTCTTAATGAGATCTCTTTCCAATATTATAACATTGTAGGAACTTTTAGTTGTTAAAATGGACTCATTTCAACTACCCTGACTGATTTAGTTCTTTCCATTCTAAAATTTTCTCTTCATGTTACCTAACGTTCTCTAATCTCCGCTAGCTGTAGATTAGACCTGTGTGTCTGGTCCAGGGCTTGGAATAGAGGAGGTCTGAGTACTAGCTAAGTATGTTTACCTCATTTTCTTTTCCTACATTCATGACTTTAGCCACCTTTCTGTGTTACCCATCTAAAGTAAAAATAAGAAAGGGTGAAAATTGGGATAGATGGCAGATTAGTTCTCTCCTCTTTTCTCAGTGGTAATTGATGTTCATGTGGGTGGCTGTTGGTAGTTTCCTCTCTCTCTGAGTTCTGCAGATGCCACACTGACACTGATTGGCTGTCTTACTTTTACTTTGTGCAGAAGGTGCTCAACTATTGGCTGTTCCCTGGGGATGTATTTATTGGCCCTTTTGCGTGGCTCTGTGATACGCTCTCTCAACTTACTCCCTTGGCATAAAATATCTGACTGGGACTCTTCCACTCTAATTATCCCTAGGCTTAATTATGGTTGGTGATTCCTTAAAACTCTTGTGGTTCTAGTCTTCTAATGCAAAAGATGCCCCTTTTGGGGTGCTGGGGGAGCAATGCTTTGCAAGCCCTAGCTAGCTGAAGGTCTAAGTAACTTGTCCTTCCAAATGGTGGAAAAGTAGACTGATTCTTTAGAATTATCTTTTTTAACCAGCATTTCCCTCACACTCTTCTGTCTGAAGGATTCATTTCTCAGTATGTCCACAAATTCTGTGGCTTAATAGAAATTAAATATTAGGCTTTACATCTTATCAGATTCACATCACTTCCTTCATTTCTCCCTTAAAGGTCTCCTTTCCTCAACTTCAGAAAGGAGAAACAGACTGAATGTCCACTTAAGGTCACAAGCATTCTTTCTTGGTCACTTTTTCTCACTCTTGGTCCTCATGTCTTGGTCCAGTTCAATGTCTTTAGCCTTTGTGTCAAACCTAGAATTTAAGCAAAGAACTTAACCTTCTCCAAATATTGCCTTATTTAGTAATTAGTTTCTTGGTGGAGCAACATCTCACTGCTGATAGAAATGTACAATTGTTTAGTAAATATTCTTCCTTTGGATCTCTATGGAAGTGGGAGTCTCATCTTTACTTCAACCACTTAGCTCACAGCAGTTCCACATCATAGGTATTGTTATGCAAACATGAGGGTAATATAATTGATTCCTGAGCAAGATAAAGCTTCTACAATTTGTGGGATGTTAAGTGATCCATCAATACCAAACCCCACCCCCACCCCACGCTCCACCCATCCTTCTTATGCAAAGTTCCACTGAAGCAAACCTTTGGAAATCATGTCAGATAGACATGGATGAGTCAACAAATTGAAGGCCAAATTGGCAAAATGGAGGTAAAACAATAGTTGGAGGAAGACAAAAATGTATTAGCTGCTGCCTTTCAAATGATGTGATAAATCTAAAATAGCCATTTTTTTTTTTAGATTAACTCACTTAGTCATCAGAACACTGAGTATTATTGTGGTTGTTGTTTATTTTCGTTTGCCTAATTTTGCCAGGAATGGGGTTTGAATTAACACAGTCCGTGGATAATGAACACTTTGTATTAGAGTAGCTCAGAGAAAAATACCCAAGATTAAGTCTAACAGCTAGTCCATCAACCAATATAGTCAAATAGATCCACTGTTTGTGAAGCAGGAAAATTCAAAGGCATGACATTTTATCCTTTCTGCTTATGCACTATTGCCTTACAGTCAGCAACATGGACCAAAATATGCTTAAAATCCTTTGATAGAATTATTCCTATAACATTTTAATAGTATCAGAAGATAATCTACATAGGTCATATATTTGATATTACTCCCAATTAATTATTTAAGGACTATGTTTATCAAAACAAAAATTTTTAGAGGGCAAGAAGTAAAATCAGCTTGCAATATCCAGTGTTTCCCAGTAATTGGGAAAAGTGCAAAAATGCCTTCTCTTGTCACAGTATTCAGCCAGGCCTTTTTTATTTTAAAGCTGCTTAGATCATTAGAAAGAGCAATTTCATGTCATTTCTGCTACATGTGTCATTGAAGATTACTAGGAAGTTGGTGGGGGGAAAGGTAAAAACCTTGGTTAGAGCTCTGTTGATCTCACAGTTACATCCTCCAAAGTATGTGTACCAATTGAAGAGAATGATTGAAGTTCAAGACTAAAATATTGAATACTGGGCTGAGAGAGACCAAGAAAAGGGTCTTTAAAGACATGCACAGTTTACCTACATATAACACATTTAGAATGTTACCTAATTCGGTCTACTGATATTTAGTTAACAGTAGACATTGTGTTACACACCACTGCTATGTGTTGAGCAAAACAAGATTCCTGCTTTCTGAAGCTTAGACTAGTGGTTGATTTTGAAGGGAAGGGGAGGGCAGTACTTAACCTGAATTAAAAAAGAGAATGTGTTTACCAGTTCTCAGTGGAAAAAACATTTGCTGAATTCTTACTGTAAATAAACTGCAACATTATAGTTAATATTTTATAAAGTCCATGCTTGTATATTTTAACTGCCTTGAGAAATGGGAAAATCAAAGCTAAATGTGCAAATTTTAAAGAAAAAGCTGTTATTAAGAGGAAGATCAAATGTACCCTTTTAGGTCAGAAGAACTAAGAGAAAGGCTGGAAGCAGACAGAGCAGAAGGGGCTACATTAGGATGAGTTGTCTTGTCTCAGGAGGATGTTCAAACAGAGGGTGCACAATCACAGAGCAGAGGGTAACGGTTTCAAATTCCTTCCAGCTCTAGACTCTAGTTCAGATGTCCTCAAACTTTTTAAACAGGGGGCCAATTCACTGTCCCTCAGACCCTTGGCGGGCCGGACTATAGTTTAAAAAAAAAACTAAAACAAAAATATGAACAAATTCCTATGCACACTGCACATATCTTATTTTGAACTAAAAAACAAAATGGGAACAAATACAATTCACACCAACGCATGTGGCCCGTGGGCCGTAGTTTGAGGACCCCTGCTCTAGTCTATAGGTGGCAGGTCCACTAACCTAATGGTTTTCAAACGTGTGTGTGCTTCACAATGACCTAGGAAGCTACAATGAAAAGAGATGACTAGGCCCAACCTCAACCTAGTGGGAATGAGATTCTACTAGAGTAGGGTCAGGCACTCTGTATTTTCAGAGTCTGGGACAACTGTACTATACAGGACATTTTTTTATCTGTGCTTTAAATTAGTGGATTTCAAATGTTTCTGTGACAGGGAAGCAGAATACAAAGTTAATGTTAATATATTAATGAAAATAGAAGAATTTCACAGTAGTAATACTGTCTTTCATACGTATGATAAAACTTAACTTTTAAAAATTTTCTTACTGTCAATGGCTTCCAAGGTCCCTTCATGGTCACCGCTTGTCTGGGCTTGGGACTGGCCAGGTCTCCCGGGGACTTATCTAGCTATGTTCCTGAAACCAACTGCTGTGCTATTATCTTGCTTGGGAACAATTACCCTTAGGTGCCTTAGGGAGAGAAAGACAGTGTTAAGGGAGTGAAGCAGTCTTAGTAAAAGAATGAATCTTAGCAGTCTTTCATAGAGAGACACCATACAGGCCTTCTGCGGGCAGGAAAAGCAACCGAGTCAGAGTGAGCGGGTCTGTGAAAGAATGTACGTATACTCCCGACTGCCTTCTCCTGCAGCTTCTTATAAATGTTATCCTATGGGCCTTAACACCATACATGTAGAGACTGCTAATAACCGATGCTCTTGTCTCGCTAGCTCTCATGTTAGGAGGGCCAACCCCCGCCCCATGCCCTTATCACCAAGGAGTTACATTACCAAGCTATTACAGGTGTTTCTTATAACTCTCCCTCCTCCTTGCTATATGAGCTTTACATCTTATTATTGCCTACTATTACCAAAAATTTGGCACTTGTCCCCAAGGCCACGTCAAAAGAACAAGGACAAGTGGTTTGAGGAAAAGTAAAGAGATGTTTATTAATTTGCTGGCCATTGAGGAGGATGGCAGACGCTCGTCTTAAAGTACTGTAGTTGTAAAAATAGAGCTTTTAAAAGTAGTTTTGTGTTTGGCGCTATTGTTATTGATGGTCTTGATTGACCACATTTCCAGAGAAGACAGTCTCATGGCATCTGTGCAGACAATTCTGTTGAGTCATTTCCTGTGATTAAAAGAACAAAGGAGGCTGCATAGTATTCCATGGTATACATGTACCACAATTTATTAATCCATTCGTGGGTCGTTTGAAGAAACCCAAGTGCCCATCAACCCAGCCTTTTTTTTTTTTAATCTAAATTTTAAATTTTTTGTGGTGATGGGGGTC
>CAUYON010101765.1:0-18413 GCA_963573935.1 Arctocebus calabarensis | reverse complement strand
AATTGGGGGTGGAAGGAGGGTAATTGGTGGGGCCACACCTATGGTGCATCTTAGAAGGGTACAGGCGAACCTTACTAAATGCTGAATGCAAATGTCTTCATACAATAACTGAGAAAATGCCATGAAGGCTATGTTAATCAGTTTGATGAAAATAGTTCAGATTGTATATGAAACCAGCACATTGTACTCCTTGATTGCACTAATGTACACAGCTATGATTTAATAATAAATAAATAAATAAATAAATAAATAAATAAATAAATAAATTCACATGCCTTTTCTCCTATTAATTTGCCCCTTGATTTTCAGCAAACCTTCGGAGGGTAAAGGGGAAGTTTTCCCTTGACCCCTACACAGTATTATGATAATCTATTTATTTGTCTGATGTTTCCTCTTTGATTTAGCCTTTAACAGCAGGGACTATGCTATATTGTTTCTATATAACTTTCATATCTATATGACTGGCAGGTAATATGCACTCATTAAATATCTGAGTGAGTAAATAGAATAAGGAATGGAGTACGGCAGGAGGAGAGGTCCAACCAGAGTGTGACTAACAAACATAAGAATCCCATCCCCTTCGGCTTTATCAAAGGTTTAATAGAGGTTGCCAAGAAGCAATAGCTCTTGGGGGTGTGAAAGGAAGAGACATGTTCATAAAAAAGCAATGAGTCCTGCATGAGTCTTATACCTGCAGACCCATAAAAATGATTTGGTAGCTCTTAATTTTGCATGTAGAATACATGTGTGAACAAAAATAAGACCCCCCCAGCCAAATGAATGGACCCCCTCCCAGCCAAGGGGACTTTAGGAATATCCTCAAGCTGAGTTGCAGGCCAAGAGAAGGGAGGTCAGACAGGCCTTGTCATGCCCTCCTATCTTCTTGGTGACATCCTCTGTAACTCATTAATGGCCCTCAGGCTATGCAAGATAAGCCTGAACCACACCTGCAGGTCCTCAGTTTACTTAACAGATCTCATTAAGTTTAGTGACTTGTCTCTGACTAACAGAGTTCCTTATCTTATTTAAACATTCCACCACCATCCCCCGCCAAAAAAAATTCTAAGCCTTTAGATCAGTGGTTCTCAACTTTCCTAATGCTGTGACCCTTTAATACAGTTCCTCATGTTGTGGTGCCCCCCAGCCATAAAATTATTTTCATTGCTACTTCATAACTGTAATTTTGCTACTGTTGTGAATTGTAATGTAAATATCTGATATACAGGAGACCCACAAAGGGGTCACGACCCACAGGTTGAGAACCACTGCTTTAGACAAAGCTTTATTTTTTTTAAACGAGTTATGAATCAAAGAATCTTTAAATCACCTATAACCTATAAGTCCCATCTTTTGGGGCCAAACTAATGTCTGTCTTCTATGTATTAACTTTTGCTTTTGCATAATTCCTGTCTCCCTGACATGTACAAAGCCAAACTTTAACCCAACCATAGTGAGAACACTTACTCAGGGCTTCTAACTCTTTGGGCTGTGGCTGCACCAATTTGTCTCAGAATAAACCTCTTTAAATTATTTTACAGAGTTTGGGGTCTTTTTCCATTGGCACGTGGAGTAATCATTTCTAATATTGTTAAAAGTTTGGCACTTGTCCCCAGGCCACATCAGAAGAATGAGGACAAATGGTTTGAGGAGAAGAAAAGGAAAGTTTCTTAATTTGCAAGCAAATGAGGATGGCAGACTCAGTCTTAGGGAAAACCATCCTCCTAACTAACATAGAAGTACAGAGCTTTTAAAGAAAGAGGTTTCAGCTTCAGGCTATCAACTGTAGTTGATGGTTCTAATCTATCCCATCTTGTTAACACCCACCCAGGTTTATCGTCCCCTGCTCAAGAGAAAGTCCATACACTGAGACAGCAGCTTTCACAGCAGAGAAAGGGTTTAATGTTGCAAGCCTGCCACGTGAAGAGATAGGAGGAATTGCTCAAATCCATCTTCACAAAAATTTGGAAGGGTTTTTGGAGACAGTTTAGCATCCAAAAGGCTGGGCAATTAGGTCTGGAAATTTGCTGGGGTTACAGAAGAACTACAGGGGTGTAGAAATTGTCTTCTTTGGGAGTGAGGAGGAGGGAGAGGGGAGAGTGGGGGAGGAGGAGGCTTGGGAAGCTCTCTCCTAATGGGCCCAGTGGAAGGGTGTACAGCACGCCCCCTGGGTGAAGGGCTCAACCACACTTTGCACTACACCTAAGAAATGGAAACAATGTACCATAATCATTTGTACCCTCATATCAATCTAAAATTAAAAAATAAATAAATAAAATTATATAAGGGAACCCAATATAAGCTATTAACTTGTTATTGTATATTTTCACCTCAGACTTTTCCCTTGAGCTTCAAACAACCTGAGAATAACACTAGATAGAATCTACTTATACACACATTCATTACCTATTGCTAGTTCTTGAATCCTCAATATTAAAAAAATTGAATCTGGCTTGGTGCCTGTAACTCAAGCGACTAAGGGGCGAGCCATATATACCAGAACTGACAGATTCAAATCCAGGCCCCTGGGCTGCCAAACAATGACAACTACAACCAAACAATGGCCAGGTGTTGTGGCGGGCGCCTGTAGTCCAGCTACTTGGGAGGCAGAGGCAAGAGCAACGCTTAAGCCCAGGAGTTGGAGGTTGCTGTGAGCTCTGATGCCACAGCACTCTACCCAGGGCGACAGCTTGAGGCTCTGTCTCAAAAAAAAAAAAAAAAATTAAATCCATACTTTTCTGTTAACATTGATCAGAGGCATGTTTTCATCATATGACCAAAACAATTTAAACCTTTAAAATGTTTCTTTGTTTCAAATCTGCTCAACTGAATTCTATTCACTCCCAGACAGCAGAGAATAATACTATGAAATGAGTCTAATTGAGTCACTTTCCTGTTTAAGACCTTGCTGTAGCTATAGGTTAATACATATTATATATACAATTATAATTAAATATTATATGTAAAATACATATATTATATATAATTATATATGAAATACATATATAAAATTATAATTATATTATATATAATATGTACAATATATTATATATGTATATGTAATATATAATATATTATATATACAATTATAATATATATGTAGTATATATTATATATTTATCTATAGCTACAGCAAGGTCTTAAACAGGAAAACGACTCAATTAGACTCATTTCATATTATTCTCTGCTATCTGGGAGTGAATAGAATTCATTTGAGCAGATTTGAGATATTATATATAATATGCATATTATATATAAAATAAATTTATATATAAAGTAAAGGCATTATATATAAAATACATATATATTGTATAATATATAACATATATTAAGTATATAATATATACATATACCAAAGTTTTATAATATATTTATATATACATATATCAGTTATGTATATACATATATACATATCAAAGTTATATAACATATTTATAGGTATATTAAATATATAATATATATACATATATAGAAGTTTTAAATTACTGGCCTTAGGCTGAACTTGCTTAGTCATCTGTGATGCATTCCAAAGTTGTCTAAGTTGTTCTCATGGCTATGCTGTATTTATAATTCTCTATGGTTTTACTTATTCTGTCACTAAACTGTTCTACTACTCTTTTAAACTTTGTTGTTTTTTTGCTTTTGAGATGCAATTCTAGATGATCCTCTTGAGGACACTGTCCTGAGCCAGTCTTTGCAGACCAGTTGAGGACTCCTTGGCAAGGGACCCACCTTGTCCATAGACAGTGCTGTAAGTCACTTGCCAGACTAGTACATCACTGTATGTTGCATTAATATCCGTGGATCTCCATAGAGGCAAGTATTGTAACCTGCTAAGTTTCTGGATCCACAGAATTTACAAGTATCTGATGTATATGTTAGGGCTTCTTAAATGTTTACTAATGAAATGATAAAATACTCTCAGGTCTCTGTTTGGAAATATTTATTAAAATAAAAGTGTTTCATAAATTAAAAAAAAAAGAAATTGTCTTCTTTCTGAATGGCTCTTTGGTGAAAGTCACAATACCAGTTGAATGGTTCCTTAGTATTGGCCACTATTCCGGGTGGGTCAGCCATTCCACTGGAATGCAGAGCTGGGAGGATATTTCGGAAACTACTTTTAGGTTTAAAAAATTGTTATTGATGGAGAAAGTTAAAGATCTATGACTCCAGAGTAGCAATTATAGAGAAGCAAATAGGAGACAGTGGCTGATAATTATCAAGCAAATGAGTGGACAGTGGTTTACTATTATCATTACTTTTAGCCAGTCCTTTGCTTTTACAGAGTTCTAAGTCCTTCCCAAAGTTCTCCCCTTGTGCCCTGGTTTTGATTTGCAAAAGGCAGTTCCAGTTTCCAGTGAAGACAATCTTGTGACCTCATGAGCATCCACGTGGTTTGAATAGGTTTGCTATTTTCTTTTAGATGCCACTCCACTGTCCACATTGATGGGTTCACAGAGGTCAGTATCCAACCTGAGCCAACCCAATCATATCACACCTCTCCGATGGCCACAGTTGACTATGGAGACACAGGCATGAACCACGCCTAAAACAGGCCCACCAGAACTTTTCCCAGGATTACTTTGAGAACCTCGGACCTCTGGGTATACAGATGTGTGCCTGTAGGATGGCCAGAGCACCCATAGTGTAGGAGAGATGGATGCTAACTTGCAGAAAAGCAGAGCCAAAGATAGTATGATAGTTACACCTGGAGCCCTTCTTTGGGATATACGAAACCTCTATCTGCCAAAACAAGTTTGAATAGGTTTCTGTCACCTGCAAACAGAAAAGTCCTGATTCACTCAGCTCAGTGCCACAGACTCAGCAATTTCAGGTGAGATTAGCACTATTCTTGGTATGGAGAGACACATCCCTTCATTTACATGTGTTATCATTGTCCTTATGCAATCGTGAGCATCCAGCTGCTCCCTATGTAATTAAACTCTATTTGAAAACAAACACAAATAACTTATTTGAAAAATTCAGGTTTGTTCGTTTTGAGAAATAGAACTTTGTTTCTTCAGTAATTATAAATACTTTATTTCGATGGTTCACGAATTCACTCTGAAACTTTCAAATAAATGCCTTAATGCACTTTTTAGACGAGGTCATTTAAGTTGTTGTTGACGGAATTTCTTTCTGCAGTAGGCTCTTGGTCTTGAGGATTCAAAAAATGAATCCATGGACCACAGATCAATGGTAAGATAGGATGTATTAGATAGAAAGGAACACAGAAGGAAGAAAAAGCATCAGAGCTTCTGGTAGAGGGAAAGACCCAAGTGGGAAGTTTCTACATGAATCTTTTGTCTAGGGGTATAAAGTCTTGGGAATTACATCTGGCCAAGACTTGGTAGATGGAAGACACCTTGTCAATGTTAAGGTGAGTATTAACGGATGAATGAATGCAGTCCCTCCAGCTTGCAAAACAGCAGGGCCTCATGTTCAGAAGAGGCCTGGCTAGCTTATATGAAATTGCTGGGGCCTAGGAAACGGGGTTCCCGGTCAGTCCTGAATGAGAGGAGGGAACCCTGTATGATTATGACCTCTGTCTTTTACATATATTTTGTCCTCTGCAGCTGGCTGCCTTAGGTTTGCAACTTTGCAAAGATATCTTCTATAAATTGAATTTCTTTAAATTAAATGCAAAGAATGCACTGAGTTACTTCCTCCCTCTTAGGAATTCCTGAGATCTGAACCATGTATTTCTGTTTCGTTGCTGCCCAAAAAAACCCCAGGGAAAACTGTTAAGTAGTAAAACAAAACCTATTGCTGGAGTTCTGGCAGTGGGCTGCATTCTCAGTGTGCTCTTGGACAAAGAATGGCCAGACCAACCAAAAGCAAGGCAAATGTGAAACAAGGTGTATTGAAGAAGAGAAAGTTAGGTTTATAGAACAAGAGCAAGATATATTTACCATAGATAATGAATGCTTTGGTTAGGGTCTGGGATCCTGTTATACTGTCTGGGTGGGACCCTCCTATGGTTCCAGGGAACAACTTTGATGGACAGTTAACATGAGAATTAGCCCTAGTTTACTCTAAGTCACTTTGCAAATCCTTTTGTGCCTGGGCTACCTGGCCCCTATTTTGTGCCTAGGCTACCTGGCCCTGGGTATTCTTCCTATCCAGGTGTGGGTGTGGCCATTAGTTGCTCAGAACAGAATTAAGGTGGGGCAGCACCCAGACAGGGCGTACTCTTGTCCTTTTTTCCTAGATGGGGTAATCACTCAAGGCAGCACCAAGGCAAAGCACCCACTTTGTCCCTTACAAGAGTCGTGGAAGTCCCTTACCAGCTACCTAATGAAGGGGATCTCTGAGAAGCAGGAAGCAGTCCTTATGGAAACAGTTAAAAATCAACAGAACAAGGTATTTAGAGCAGACAAACAAGAAAAAACTGGTCTTTCCACACAGGGAGGAACTTATCTAAAGGCAGGCAGGCAGAACCAACCACAGACCAGCTGGTGCTCACGCTGACCATCCCATAAGGAATAGTTAAGATGAAAAATAAGGATTAAGTAAGAATGGTACAATAGGTAAATGTACTTTATAGGATATATGAAAAGTAAAAGATTGAACAAGGATGGTGAACCATTTCCACCACCCCTCTACTGTTGAGCTTTGTCTTAACTTCAGAGCTTTTTTATGTCTTTCAATAAACCCCGAGTGTCTCAACATAGTATGTGTTTTTTTCTATTTCATCCTAGTTGTCCCATCCACTCAGAAGAGAGTTCTAATTGAGGGACACTGCCCAGGACACTTCCAGTGTGTCTCAAAGTATACTTCTCAGAAGGCTGGTAGTCGGTAGCCCGACAGGGTGGTAATCAAGACTTTTCACTGTATTTTTTCCTTTGGGAGGTGGTCACTCTTGTTACCAGGTGCTGTCCTTAAGCCTGGGGTTTATTCTGGCCCACCCCACAATTGTTAGTGTGTTTTTCAATTCTTTGACCACTCATGAACCTGCTATTTAAAGTTTCAGCTTGCTTTCACTAACACTATGATTTTTTTTTTTTGCATGAAAGATTGATTATGTACCATCAATTATTGAAATCATCAAAGTTAATTCAATTTTAGGCTGACTATTATAAAAGGAAAAGTGATTGATAGTTTTCTGTCTTTTCATTTACTGCTCAATATAGAGTATGATTACATGTAATTTAGAAGGTCATGCCTGAAGAGTGATATTCACAAATCGATGGTGGTCTAGCATTTAGGAGGCCAAAGATCTGAAGTCTGTGTCAATTTGAAGAGTGTGACGAGTGGGAAAAGAAAACCCAAGAATAATGAAGGAATGCAGGGAATCTTTACCCCAAAATATGGCTTCCTGGCATAATGAATATTTTAAATTAAAGGCCCTTAGAGAGCAACAGATGTTGGAAGAGACTTTTCCCTTATCTATGCTACTTTAGTAACCTTGTTATTTGAAAGGGGGGCACTTGACTGGCAGAAACCTCACAGACCACCAAAGACAAAAGGTCTTTATTGGTGGGGGATGCTGCAGAGCAGCATTAAGGAGGAGAGAAAAGAGGGAGAGAGAGAGAAAGAAAGAGAGAGGGAAAAGGGGGAAGGAGAAAGGGGAAGAGAGGAGACAGAGAAGAGAGAGAGATAGACAGATATGGAGAAGAGAGGGGCAGAGAGAGAAAAGACAAGGGCACCTTATATAGGCTCAGTTAGGGGAGGTGATGGGATCGTAGAACAACCAATAGGAGTTACTGTTCTGGCGAGAAGAGCCGTAGGGGGTGGGCCATAACTTTGAAATTTTCAGTGGGTAATTGGGACAGGGAGATGAAGTTTTGCAATTATCCAACATTACTTGTCCAGCAAACCTTTAGAAGGAGAAGGGAAAATTTTTTCTTGCCCCCTGCAACATGAATAAAACTGTTCTGTCAGATGGAAAAGAGTAACTATTTACCAAGGTTTTCGCTGTTGTTTTGTTTTTGAGACAAGATCTCACTCTATTGCCCAGCCTGAGGGGCAGGGGAGTCATCATAGATCACTGCAACCTCAATCTTCTTACCTTGGCCTGCCAAAGATAATAGGCATGAGCTACTCTCCTGGCCTGAAATGCATTTTCTATAAGGCAAAGGAGTTTAAATTCTGAGGGCCCCAGGGAAGACTTCCTGTGGCCAAGATTCACCATCTCCTACACCCTGCCCCCAATGCATGTAGGGCCTTGTGAGACACATCACTGTCACTAGACAAAAAGGGTCTGGCTGCCTGTCACTGTCAGCCAATATGCAGAGACCAGGACAGGCTCACCAAATTTCATTTGTTAGAAGACCAGAATTCTGGGGAACAGTGAGGGTAGCCTCTCCAAGACTGTTCTGTTCTGTTCTTCCATTCCCAAAGCCACAGTATTAGACATAAAGGTTCAAAGCAAAGAGCACATTAACTCTTATTTTAAATAATAATCAGCACAACTCAGCAACAATCTACTACAGACTATTACATTTCCAATTCAAAAGTTAATTTCCTAAATCAATCCTCCTAAAGCAAAGACCACCTTAACCCTTATTTTAAATGATAATCAGCATAACTCAGTGACCTATTACCACATTTCCAATTCAAAAGTCAATTTCCTACATTAATCTTCCCAAACTAACTATTCAAGATGGTCATCTTTAGGGTGGGAGCTAAATTTGTAAAACAATAAGAATGGGAAACAGCAGGTGAAGGTCACGTAAGACCCCAAATGACCAGACTGGCTGTGTCATGTTAGCCCCGGCCTGGCTTGCTCCATCTTATTCTCACTACACGTGTTTTCATCACGACCTGGCCCAAGGCAGCCCTTTTAAAAGTCCATGATATCTCTTAGTTCAGGAGGTGGATTTGAGGCAGCTTCTGCTGTTCTCCTGGCAAGATGTCTGTCATATTAAAATTTTCTTTCTTTTCTGGAGATCCTATTCTCTCAGTAATTGGATTTTTGTGTGAGGAGCCACTGGACCTAAGTCTACCCCCCCTTGCAATTTTAACAACACTTCTTCCTATACAGATACTTTTACTAACAGATACGTTTCAAAGCTACTCTCTCTGTAGTTTTAAAAAATAACCTGCTCAAAGTATACCAAAGAAGTGTTTTTTGAGGTGGAATGTTCTGATCTCCCCCAGTCAAATTTGGGGTGGCTTGTCCTGAGACCCAACAGATTCGACCTCAGCCACATATTATTTAAGTAGTATTGGGGAAATTTAGAGTCTCTATTTCCTTCTCCATAAAAATAGTAATAATGATATTAAAGTACTGTGTTATTCGAAAATTAAATAGGATGAGACTCAAATGTCTTTAAGTTATTCAGCCTTTTGGGGTTTCTCATCCTTTCTTTTTGCAAATCATAACTTTTAAAAGTTAAAAGTAGACTTCTCACTAATATAATGTACACATGTTAAGGACTTTTTAACTCACTAATGAGGAAAACAGCAGACGTATACAACTGATTAAAAAGGATGTAGTAGAGATAGAAATATTTATAGTCATGGGAAGAAATAATATTAGAATAAAATTGCTAAATTAAGTGACAATCTATTTAATGGACCACAGGACAATAAAAGTGTTTATTTCTGGGGATTATATTTTCTATGGATGGAAGCACTTTTCATTTCTATGGGACATAATATATTTGCATTGCAGTAAGATTAAGAATCAATTTCAACAAGTTTATTTCACTTTTACCAAAGTTGCTAATGCCTCCAGAGAATGAGATCATCCTTGGGTTGGACCTACAAGGTTGTGCTGCAGGATGACACTCTCAGGACACACAGTCATCCTACAGCCTATTTCCAAGTTGTCGATCATTTTTTCTTAACACTCTAATAGACAAACAAATGGTATCAAGCTTCATTTCACAAAGGTCCAGCTCCATTCTCAATTTTCAGAGGACTCTAGGGTTTTAGATTCTTCTGGTCATCACTCTGATTTCCTGCCTATGGTATTTAGCTGTGTCAACCTGGCCAGATGACCATATCTGGTAAGTCAATCAAACACAAATCTAGGTTTTTCTGTGAAGGTATTGTGTAATACCTTTAAAAGAAAATTAAATAGATGCGGTGGGTAGGCCTCATCCAACCAGTTGGAAGGCCTTAAGGCCTTGAGAACACAATGTATTTCCTGGAGAGAAAAGTAAATCTGCCTTAAGACTCTAGTATCAGCTCCTGCTTCATTTTCCACTCTGCTGACCAGGCCTGTAGACTTTGGACTTGCTGTTACCAAAAGTTCAGTGCTTGCTTCTGCAGCCAAACGAGAAACAAGGACAGGTAGTTTGAGAAGGAAAAAGAAGTTGATTACATTTGCCAGCAAATGAGGAGGTTGGCAGACTCCCATCTTAAAGTACCAAGTCCTGACTATAAGCAGAAATACAGAACTTTTAAAAGATGGGGGTTTTAGCTTCAGGATATTGGCATTTAACTATAGTTGATGATCCTGATCAATCCCATCTGCAGGGAAGATAATCTCAACAATCTCATGCGGACAATTCTGGTGAGCCATCTCCTGTGGTACAAATGAACAAAGACCACCCCCCTGCCCCTCTGATTACTGGCCTTGGGCAAGGATGTAGGTTTAGTTACCAAAAAGAGTGAGGGGGTTTTAAGGAGACAGCTCATAATATATTGTGCTCTTTTAAAGGCCTTTGCCTCTGTTACATTGCCAACCTTTACAACATGAACCAATTCCTTGAAATAAAACCCCTAACATGGGTGTGTGTGTGTGTGTGTGTGTATCCTTATGCTGCATAATGATATTTTGGTCAATGATGGACTGAGTATAAGACAATGTTCCATTAGATTATAATTCCATACTTTTACAGTACCTTTTCTTCTATGTTTAAATATGTTTAGATATATAAATATTTGTCCCATGTTCTAGCTGCCCACAGTATTCAGCACAGTAACAAGCTGACCCCGTAGCCTGGCTGTGTAGTAGGCTACACCATCTAGGTTTATGAAAATATATTCTATAATGTTCCTGCAAGAATGTATCCTCATTGTTAAGCAACACATGCCTGTGTTCGTATGTACATGTGTGTATGTGTATACACTTCTACTAATACATATGTTTGTTATTATGTATGTATCCTCTCCCATTGGTTCTGTCTCAGGAGACCCTGACTGACGCACCGTGCTTGCTGAATACTCAAAAGCTCCTCCCCACCCCTACCCACCTCACCCTCTTGCTTCCTGTGGCTGCTGCCCTGCTTCTGCCTCTGTTTGCTCCCAGCACAGGTACTACCATGCTTCATTAACTCAAGGCTTGATGTGTCACCAACTTTAACAGACGCTTTGGGGAAATTTTAAGGGTATTAGAAAAGAGCACAAAACAGGAACACTGGATATCATTGTTCTTAACTCCACCGGTGAGTCGTGCAAAGGGGTTTCTCACTGGTCACCATTTTCTTGATCCCAAACTGCCCCTAGGTTGGAACCTACCTTCTCCCCAAATCTGTCTTCCTTGGCTCTTTCTAAACTTCAATATCCTCCAACTGCCAAAAGAAAACTCAAAATTAGCACCGTTCTATTACACAAGGAACCTTAATTCCATGGGGGCAAGAATCTTGGTCTGCGCTATTTCCTGATGCATCTGTTCCCCAAACAATGGTATGCAGCGGGGTACCCAGTAGCTACAGCAGTCTCCCTTATCCACACTTCTGCATTCAGTGATTGCTGTTACCCATGGTTTTCGTTACTCAAGGTCAACTGAGGTCTGAAACTTTTTAAAGGAAAATCCAGACATAAGCAATTTATAAATTTTAAATTGCACACTGTTATGAGTAGTGTGATGAAAGTTTGTGCAGTCTTGCCCTGTCCTGTCTGGGAAGTGAATCATCCTTTTGCCCAGTATCTTCTTGCCCTGTCTACACTTCCCACACATTAGTCACTTACTAGGTGGCTTGGCTATCAGGTACACTCTAGTGCTTGCGTTCAAGTGACCCTCATTTTACTTAATAGTGGCCCCAAAGTACATGAGTAGTGATGCTGGCATTTTAGACATGCCAAAGAGGAGCCAGAAGGTGCTTTCTTTAAGTAAAAAGGTAAAAGTTCTCAACTTATTAAGGAAAGGAAAAAATCACATGTTGAGGTTGCTAAGATCTATGGTAATAACAAATTTTCTATCTCTAAAATTGTGAAGAAAAAAGAAGGCCAGGCATGGTGGCTCACACCTATAATCCTAGCACTTTGGGAAGCTGAAGCAGGTGGATTATCTGAGCTCAGGAGTTCAAGACCAGCCTGAGCAAAAGTGAGACCCTTATCTCTGAAAATAGCTGGGTGTTGTAGTGGGCTCCTGTAGTCCCAGCTACTTGGGAGGTTGAGGCAGGAGATTTGCTTGAGCTCAAGAATTTGAGGTTGCTGTGAGCTATGACACCACAGCACTCTAACAAGGGTGACAAAGTGAAATTCCGTCTCAAAAAAAAAATTAAAAAATAAATCAAATCAAATCAAACAACATAAAATAAAATAAAATAAAAAGGGAATGAGTTCCAGGAACTGGGCCTGGGTAGATGCAGAGTCAGTGTGTATTGGAATGGTGGTGGCAAGGACTCACTTGTCACAATTTTGCAGCTTTAGAAGTCATTTCTGGAAGGCTGGTCTAGAATTTTATGTTCCAGTTCTCCCACCAGTTCTGAGTTATCCAGTATCTTATAATAAATCCCTTGCTGTTCAAACTGTCATTAGTAAATGCTACTGGCTGTAACTAAGCAACTTGAGTGAAACAAACGACTTGGGCCATGGAAGATGCTTGAGGCATGTTTGTTAAACTAATTATGTATTTTACATTTAAACCTATTTTAAAATTGTAAATGTAAATTATGCCAACAGGTGAATATTTTCTAGGAGTAAAAATGAGTATAAAGTAAAACATTTCTCTCCCACAACTTTTCAGTCGGACTCCACAGAGGTTATAACTCCTAGTCCTTCTTGAAAGCGTTGGTGTGTGTGTGCATACTTGGGCCTAATATTTTAAAGCTTAAAAGGAACATTATTCTCTTTTGTAACTTGATTTTTTAAAATTTAACCATATGCATTAGACATGTTTCTAAGTCAGCACATATAAATCTACCTCATTTTTTTGATGCCTATGTGGTCATCTAGTATCTGAACATGCTTTAATTCATTTAAACAGGCCTTACTGATGTCCATCAACATCAGTTGATGTCCAACAAACTTCTTGTTCTTACAGTGCTACTATCAACACCCCTTATAAGCTGATGCTATGATGTGTTTAGTTGCAAATACATACACACACACACTTGCACATTTGTGCAAATTTATCTACAGAGTAAATTTCCAGAGTCTCACTTTGTTGCCCTGGGTAGAGTGCTGTGGCATCACAGCTCACAGCAACCTCAGACTCTTGGGCTTAAGTGATCCTCTTGCCTCAGCCTCCCAAGTAGCTGGGACTACAGGCGCCCACCACAACACCTGGCTAATTCCTCTATTTTTGGTAGAGAGGGGGTCTTATTCTTGCTCAAACTGGTTTTGCATTCCTGAGCTCCAGCAATTCACTCACCTCAATCTTCCAGAGTGTTAGGATTACAGGCGTGAGCCACCATGCTCGGCCCATATTTTAGATGTTGATGGATGTTGCCAAATTCCCTTCCAAAATTGTACTTATGTGTATTTTACACTCAGCAGTTTTCTCCTCAAGCATTAATGAGCTTTAAATTGTAGCAGCTGGAGTTTTGTTTGTTTGATTGTTTTTAGAGTTTTGCTTCTAAAACATCGCTTTCTGGGTTTATTTGCTTATTCAAACAAAAGAGCAGAGGGACGGAGATGAAAATGAGACAGAACAGAAGGAGGGGACATGTGACGGGCTCCCATCTAAGGACTGGGAAAGCTTGAGTCTCAAGGAAGGGAGCTTGTGTTTGCAACACGGTGTGCAGGAAGTTCCTCAGACAGGAGGGCTGCCTGCATGGGCAGCTTCATATCCTCGAATGTAGTGCTACAAACACAATAGCCTTAATTAGCTGAAATATGTCAGTGCTTATTACACAGAAGTGATAAGAAAGCAATCCACCTATCCGAGGTCTGACAATTAAGTTTGTAGACTCATCCTAGAAAAAGTGCAACACACCTCATTGTGAATGTCTCCCTAGTTACCTGTGAAGTGCTCCCCTTGGGAAGTTACCGCATGGGCGCCAGGGCCTAGTCCACCCTTCAAAGCAATTTGGGAACTTTCTGGAATGATCATCAGAGCAGTTGTCATAGTACCCTTGATGTCTTGAATGTCATCAACAATCTTCCTTGCAACATTTCCTTTATCTTTGGGTAAAGAGAAAAGTCAATGGAGGCCAGATCAGGTCATTAGGGAGGGTGTTCTAAAACAAGTATTTGTTTACTGGTTAAAAATTCCCTCCCGGACAGTGTCCTGTGCGTGATGAAAGGACCAGGAGTTGTTGGCCAAGATTTTCAGTTAAGAGTCTCCTGTTTCTCTGTCAATGTTTACTTGGTCTTCTATGCTTCTCTCAGTCAGCTGATGATTTTGATGGACAATTTGATGAGTTTTTGCCATGTTTTCCTAGTTGGGCTTGTTACTAGCCACTTCGGTCTCTCTTCATCTGTGGTGCTTTCTCTCCCCTCCGGAAAATGTTAATCTATTTGTACACTGCTGATTTCTTCATAGAATTATCCCCATAAACTTGGGCTAATATGTCCCTGATTTCTCTTCCACTCTTGTCAAGTTTAACAAGAAATTTATGAGTTTATTCATTGCTCTAATTCAAGCTCCCCCAGGTCACACGATAGCACAGAACAGTAATGAATGGCACTCAGCAGGACTCTGCCACACACCAACACCAGCACAGCAGTGAAACACTCCTATACCAAGATGACGAAACTTACCGAGCTGTCTGTGCACAGCTGCCGACATAAGTGCATGGTGGGAAGTTCACACTTAATTGTCAGATCGCCTTTCTCATGTCCGGCAGGGTGTGATCCAATATTCAGCAACGTGAACAAAGAGAGTTATGTGTGTTCCACAACTTTGGTGCGACACTGGAGGCCTAAGTGCTACGGACCTTCCCGCATTACCCGTATTTTCAGGTTCACCAGTGAGGTTGTAAAAATAGCACTGACAATCAGGCTCTGTTGCCTCCTGCTTTTTAGAAAAACTTTTCATAGCCTTTTCAAGAAGTTGTGATTTTCTCAGGCGCTGCCTGCCTGTGCTGAGAAGATTAATCTTCTGCCTACAGAATCATCTTAGAGCCTCTTCAACTTCTGTGGGTGACTTTGGTAGTATCTTCTCCGACTGTCCATACCCAAAGAAGCAATTATGCTAATGGTAGTGTCATTGCAGAAATGGCGCTTTTCAGCTGCTCTCATCAAGAGATGAAATCTACTTCCTCATCCTTTGAATCTAAGCTGATTTTGTTGCTTTCTCTGGTTAACAATACGTGAGATATGGGGTTAAGCCTCAAGAGGCCTTACATGGATCCCTCTCTCTCTCACTTGGAGCCCTGCTTCCACCATGAGAAGCACCGTGCGAGGCTGCTAGAGAATGAGAGGCCAGTAAGCTCAGCCAAGCTTCAGACATGCGAGAGAGCCTAGCCAAAATCAAGAGAGCTGCAGTTGACCCATGAATGAGCCTTGCTGACCATAGACCCATGAGTGAGCCTCGCTGCACTTAGCTAAAACTGGAACTGTCCCGTCAACCCATGGATTTATGAGCAGTAATAATTAGTTATTGTCTAAAACCACTAAGTTTTAGAGTTTTTAAAACTTACTTTATTCCAGAATGTTATAGGGGTACAAAGTTTTGGTTATATGCATTATTTATGTACATTTTGAATCAAGGTGATAATTGTGTCCTTCCACATCTTCGAGACTGTGAATTGTGCTGCTATAAACATCCAGGGTTGAGTAAGTGTTAGAGAACGTCTTTTCCTTTGGGTAAATACCCAGTAGTGGGATCACTGGGTAAAATAGTAGGTCTATTTTTAGCTCTTTGAGGTATCTCCATACCACTTTCCACAGAGGTTCTACTAGTCTGCTGTCCCACCAACCATATGTAAGCCTTTCTCTCTGTCCACATCTACACCAGCATTTGTTGTTTGGGGACTTTTGCATAAAAGCCGTTTTCCCTGGTGTTAGGTGATGCCTCACTGTGGTTTTGATTGGCATTTCCTTGATGATTAGAGATGTTGAGCGTTTTTCCATGTGTTTATTGGCCATTAGTCTATCTTCCTTTGAAAATCTTCTGTTCATGTCTTTTACCCATTTTTTAAAATAGACTTGTTTCATGTCTTCTTGCTGATTTTGTGAGTTCTTTGTAGATTCTGGTTATTAGCCCTTTATCAGATGTATGGCATGCAAATATCTTCTCCCATGCTGTAGATTTCTATTTGCCCCATTGATTGTTTCCTTAGCTGTGCACAAGTTTTGAATTTAATCAGGTCCTATTTATTTATTCTTGCTGTTAGCAATTGCCTTTGGGGTTTTCTTCATAAATTCTTTGCCAAGGTAATATCAAGACGAGTTTTTCCAACCTCTTCTTCTAGAACTCTTACAGTTTCATGCCTTAAGTTTAAGACTGTCATCCATTGTGAATTAATGTTTATGCGTGGTAAGAGGTGCAGACCCTGTTTCAGTCCTCTACATGTAGCTATCCAATTTTCCTAGCACCATTTACTGAACAAAGATTCTTTCCCAAGGGGCGAGCAGAGAGAGAAAGAATGAGGGAGGGGTGGGGAAGGAAGAGCAGAGAGAGGGAAGGAGCGAGGGGGTGGGGTATTGGTGTGTGCCACACCTTTTGGGGGCAAAACACGGTTGTATGAGGGACTTTACCTGACAAATGCAATCAGTGTAACCTGGATTCTTGTACCCTCAATGAATCCCCAACAATAAAAAAATAAAAAAAAAAAGAATCTTTCCCCCATTGTAAGCTTCTGTCTGCTTTGTCAAAGATAAAATGGCAATGTGGTTTCATATCTGGGTGTTCTGTTCTGATCCATTGATCTGTGTCTCTGTTCTTATGCCAATACCATGCTGTTTTGCTTACAATAGCCTTTAAGCATAGCTTGAAGTCTGGTGCAGTAATGCCTTCTGATTTGTTCATTCTGCTCAGGGCTGCTTTGGCTATTCAGGGTCATTTCTGGTTCCATATGAAGAGTTAAATTATTTTTTATATATCTGCAAAAAGTGACATTGGTATTTCATGAGGATTCCACTGAATCTGTAAATCATTTTGGGTAGTATAGCCACTGTAACCATGTTAATTCTGCTGACCATGAGCACAATGTGTTTTTCCATTTGTTTACATCCTCCAGGATTTCCCTCCTTAGTGTTTCATAGTTCTCTCTATAGAGGTCTTTCCACCTCCCTAGTAAAATATGTTCTTAGGAATTTTATTTTCTTCATTGCTATTGTGAAAGGCATTGAGTCATTGACTTGATTCTTAGCTTGATTCTTGTTGGTGTGTAGGGATGCTACTGATTTGTGTACACTGATTTTGTAACCTGAGACTGTGCTGAATTTATTTATCAATTCCAGGAGTCTCTTGGTAGAATATTTAGGGTTTTCTAAATATAAGATCATATCATCGGCAAAGAGTGACAGTTTAAGTTCTTCTTTCTCTCTTTGGGTCCCTCCATTTCCTTCTCCTGTCTGATTGCTCTGGCTAGGACTTCCAGCACTATGTTGAACAGAAGTGGGGACAGTGGGCAACCTTGTCTGATTCCAGTTTGGAATGGAAATGTTTTCAATTTTTCTTCAGTCAGTGTGATGTTTTCTTTCAGTTTGTCATGTATTTAATATTGAGGTGTGTTCTATATATTCCTATTTTATTAAGAGTCCTGATCATACAAGGGTGTTGAATTTAGTCAAATGCTTTTACTGTGTCTATTGGGAGGATTGTCTGGTGTTTGTCTTTGCTTCTATTATGTGGTGAATCACATTTATAGATTTGCATATATTGAACCATCATTTCATATCTGGGATGAAGCCCACTTGAATGTGGTGGATTCATTTTTATGTGTAGCTGAATTCAGTTTGCTAGAATTTTATTGAGGATTTTTGCATCTATATTCATTAAGGGATATTCATCCATAATTTTCTTTCTTTTTTGTGTGTCCTTTTCTACCTTTGGTATCAATGTGATACTGACTTCACAGGATGAATTGAGGAGATTCTTTTCTTTTCTACATTATGAAATAATTTTTGCTGTATAGGTACCAGTTCTTTGTTGTAGGTCTGGTAATATTTGGGCTGTGAAACCATCTCATCTGGGATTTTTTATTACTGTTTCAATGTCATTACCTAGTATTGATCTATTCAGCCTTTCTTTTTTTTTTTTTTTTTTATGAAAATTTGTTTCTTTAATGATTACTGTACATTACTGTAGCCTTCTTACTTTATAAACTTTTCTTTGACCCTTTGACTCTTTTGTATTAACACTTATCTTAAAATACAATTTAAAGAGCTATACAAAGTATTTTTTA